>PVHY01003072.1:0-34637 GCA_004024945.1 Uropsilus gracilis
ACTTTCCATATATCAGAAGAGAACAACAGGCCAAACAACCAACAACTAAACATCAACTTAACCAAACAACAATTTGCAGAAAAATGGGAGGAGTGACTGAAGGGGGGATACAGAAGGGGGATATGGAGGGAGAAGGAAGGGGGATATGGAGGGAGGAGGAGGGATCAATTAATGCACAATTGTGACAAATCAATAAAATGAATAAAAAAAATAAAAAAAAAGAGTCACTATGAAGAAAGAAGGACTGGTAATGACCTAGGGGGAGAATGATCCACAGCAGATCAGTTACAAGGAACAGGCAAGTTACCTGACAGTAGCTTATGGAGGATTATCCATAAGCAAACACAAATCCATGAAATACACTATTTTTTTCTGTATTTCTGATATTGCATATTTTTGTACTTTTCTATCCATCACTCTATCTTCTATTTGTCTACTATAATCATCTTACCAACCACCTATATCTTCCTATCATCATTTATAATTTCTGTACCTACTTATTACGTCTGTATTTGCTAAGAATTTCAGCATTTTCCAATATAAAGTTGTATAAAGGCTGTATGACTGAGCACTGTCCTTATCTTATTTAAACAATGTAATTAAATCAATGTTCTTTTATAGTATTTGCTTTTATTTTGTAGGTAGACAACACCTATTTTTCCTGGTTGACTACCATTTTCTTCTATAACTCATTCACTCACCCTTCAAAAGAGATACAGCCATATATTCAACGGTAACTTATCTCATAAATAATGCTGCAATAAATATTCTCATGAATTTTTAGAAAACTAATTATGAATGCCCTTCTGGAAAGATAACTAGAGTAGTTAATAACCATGAATAATATGTTTTTGTTATTTTCTTGTTCTTTCAAATGAAGAAACCAAATCTTGTCTAAAGTATCTTGTCCAAAGTTTTTCACTTTGAAATGACTGATAGAGTTTAAAAAAGGTACATATTTGATTTTAATTCCCAAATTTCATCATTTTGTAGTCCACTATAAAATGGAAGCAAATTCCTCCATTGAAGATTTCTCAGTTTCTATCCTATACTCTAATAGTAACTATAACAATTATATTTTTGTTTAAAATCTTCATAAAATAGTAATGCTACAGGGAAATCACTAAACTAGTAAACCTGAAATAAATTGGCAATTATGGTCATTCATTAATTATAAGAATACTTTCTCCCATACAAATCTTAACTTTGCAAAAATGAAATGAAAAGTTTAGTTTTATAGGCAGTTGAACTATTTAACTTTTAAGTTAGTCATAATTTCTATTATTCTAAAACTGCTTATTTGTAAACTAAGATAACCATCTCTGCCTTGCAATAGTTGTAGTATATACTAATATAGTGCACACTTTGTAAAAGGCACAATCTTATTACAGTTCTTCCTGTAATATTTCTATTGAATGAATACAACCATTTTCTTCTTCCTTTCATCCTTGCTTCCTTCCTACTTGCCTTCCTGCCTTTTACATAAAGAATGTGAAGCCTTTCTGGAAGCCTCATAACAAGCCTACCTAGCCACTGGTAGCAAGAGAACCTGGAGAGATACAACCAGCATCAGAATCTATCCTTTTAAGCATATGACAACAAACAAAAAACAAGTAACCACCTTCACACTCTGGTTTAAGATAAAATGTGGTAGATTAAATAAAATGTATCTTTAAATGCCTTTCAAACTAATGTAAATGTAAAAAGCTTTTTCAGTTTCTCAAGGAAAAAAAATTATACCTGTACCTGTCTCTTTGCCAATTTTACCAAGATGCAATCAGAAATAAAATTTTAGGTAAATAGACATTGATGAAGTAGGTTTCTGTGATTCAATATATTTTAAAATATTTTGATATGAAAAAGTCCAGTATAATTCCTTTGCAAAAACTGTGCATTCATAAGTGAGAAATATTCATGAAGTGTGCAGCCATCAATACAATAAAAACATATCTGAAAAGCATGCTACCATTTTATTGTGTTTCATTTAAGCATGGAATTGAGTACAGCCACCTGCATACCACAAAAAAAAAAATTACAATGCCATAAAGTGAAAATCATATCAAAATATATTTTAAAAAAACATTGTCAGGATAAAACTTTGTCAATTGACTGTTCTAATGTTCAAAATCCTTACATATTATAGAATGGTTTAAATTGATATACAAACTAACAGATGATGATTATATCAAGTTTTTATTGCAGAACCGAAATTAAGCTGCTTTCAAAGTTTTATTACAAACAATTTTGCACCTTTATAAGCTTTTGGCATTCGTGGTAGAAGCAGAGCTTCAAAAGTAGAGTGAGTCTATTATATTTGCAATGGTTATGAAAATATTGTTCAGCAATCTTTGGGATCATTACAATCATCTCTACTCCCGGAAAACATAAGCAGACAGTGCAAGCTTCATAGAATCTCTTAGAACAGTGTGACTATTAGGACCATGAGAGAACATTTCAAGTCAGGGTGAAGAAAATTGACAAATACTGCTGTCCAGGTGAGACGCTGTGCAACGGAAACCTGATGGTGTTGTAAACCACTATTACCTAAACACAAAAAGGAAATGACAGAGCAGTGGAGGTTCACTTCACAAAACAGGGGGCAGTTTAGACACTACTGACTTAGTGTCTGGTCCTACTGACGATTCCCAAATCAGTGTGGATACCGTGAATCTGCACTCTTCAGAACTCACCCTGTTTTACCTGCCCACAGCTCTCTTTGAAGGTGAAAAGCAATAATTATTAAAATGTACTACTGAAAAACCCTTTTAAAATAAGAATTATGAAAGACATTCCTTTCCTTCCAGATTGAAGGAAATTATTCTTGGAGACTGTGTTGACTGATACATTACTGAGTTTTCCATGGGGATACTGCTTTTCTTCTGATTTTTAATACAAATAATTTAATCAAGGAAAATTCAACATATGGGTATTAAAGAATTTACAAGTTGAGTTTTTAAAAATTCCGATGTTTTAAATCAGAAACGAGTGATTTCCACATTATTCTCAGAAAGTTTTAAACTTCTTCCCACTATAGTAGCGAATTTTCTGCTGAATAGTGATGACCTTTTAGAATATTTATCTTAGCTTCTGTTTTCAGTGCTCTTCTCCATAAAATTGCCTGAGGCAAAGGAGTTCAAAACACATGCATAACCACTGTAGAAAACTCCAGAAAATCCTACCAACCAGGATGTCACCCAAAAAATAAAACACAATGCTAGAAATGTTGTTATTAAACAACTAGAATTATAATTTTCAAGTAATTTGTTTTCAATTTGTTAAATTCAAATAATTCCTTTGGGTTTTAAGCAAGGTGTATATATTGTGTTATCATCTTCTAGTGGAGTAGTTTTGATTTATAAAGATACAAGGATAAGTATTTACTTAATCAAATTTTTTCGTGATTTCACTAAATTCTTCAGAATGAAGTTCCTATTCACTCATTGACTTAATAACCATTTATTGAACACTTTTTAAAACATTTACTCTTTAACAACTTGTAGTTTTTGTTTTCATGAGGTTACTTTTTAGTAGGAATGTTAACAACTTACGAAAATATTCTACAATATAAATTCAGTCATTGATAGTCACTCATGAGAAAACACTGCGTGATTAAAATTAAACACTAAAAGTAGGCATGTTACACTTAGGATGGTCAGGAACATCTGTTGTGTATATGGATGATAGTTGAGTAAAATATTTATTATGCTCAGAAGTCTGGGAGAACTTTTCCAAAGCAAGCATCTTGTTACTAACATTTGACTAGAGTTAGTTTTACCTGGGTCTTGAACTGAAAGTAATGCCTTCTCTCTTTGAAAAATATGAGCTTGAATTGTGCACCTCCCGTATATGCCAATTTTCCTGTAAACAGACACCATAAAATTGCAATATTAATATAGTAAATATATATTCACATATTCATATAAAATACTGAAAATGTATTTTTTTCTTCCTTATGGTGGTCTTAACATTCCTTTTCTATGGTTTACTTTATTATGTCAAACCAGCACATAATACATACAACATTCAAGATATGATAATGGACTGTTTATGTATCAGTAGGGTTCCATAGGAAGTTTACAGTAGGAAGTCTAATGTTTATCCAGATGTTTTCACTGCAGGGTGTTGGTACACCTAAACCCTGAGTTGTTTAGGTCAGCTGAACTGAGACAGGATAAGGAGAGATTGACTGAAGATAAATTCTGTATAGGAACAGGTAGTCATTGGATACTATGGCATGGAAAATAGATTCAAGACCAGAGTAGAATTGACTTTGAGGAAAGGAAGTGTCAAGTATAGAGGTTAGTGAGAAAACGCAACAGTTTCAGTCAAATATTTCTATAAGTTGTTTAAAATCTGGAGCTATAGTAAAGCAGTAAAAGAGAAATTGCTGATTTAGTATGTATGTATAAAAGGTAGTTTATAAAGCCTAAAAATTACTCAAGCATTTTGAGACCAAACAATAAGTTACTTTGTATTCCCTTTTATTGTGATATGGCAGATTTGACTAAGGTTTTTGGAAAGGAAAACGATATTCCTTTCAGGAAGGGTTAGGATTATAAATTTAGAAAATAATTTTCTAGAAAAATTAATAAATACCCCTCATCTTGTTCCTGAAACTATTATGTGTATTTTTATATGATTTTTGCAAGCATTACCCCAATTAACTTGAGGATTTAGAAATTAAGAATTACACTTTTAAAGCTCACTTGTTTTCTTTACAGTGCCTTATACAAAATAAAATGCACTAATCCTTTAAATTTCCTATTTTGTTTCAAATTAATAAACATACAATTTTTTATTATTTTATGATCATAATCAATTATTAACATTATTTTTGAAAATTCACATTGTAATTAAATTTAACTGTTTTATATTACCTGCTAGTTTTTTTAAGGAAATAATAGTCTTATTTACAATTTTACTTCCATTCTACAAACTACAAGCAATATACAAAGATGGATAGAAAAAATGGCAATATCGTAATCCTTCTGTCATTTACTCCCAGGCCGTGTTAAGTTTCAGATTAGTCCTCTGTAAAATACAAATAATAATATCTATCTTTCTAAATATTGGAACATTAAAGTAAAGAATATAATATATTTATTAGGAGCACAACTTAGCAAATATATATACACTCATTTTAAAAGTGTTTATTGAGTATCAGCAATAGGCAGTATGCAAACTACACTGTTGAGCTTTCAAAGATCATAGATAAGTGTAGACAAATTATTAATTTTTCTCAACTATTTTCTGCATTTTAACTTCCATCTTACATCATTGGGGTGAATTTTCTATTATAACTCTTGAGATCCTGATCATTACCTGAATCTGAATATATTTTCTCTCTCCCCCATCTTCCCCTTCCCCCTCACCCTTCTAAACTTTTCATCTGTAATTCTCATGTATGTCTCTATCTCTCCCTGCTTGACTTTACAGATTGTTCTGCTACATACTTCAAAAAATTATATGCATTGATACCAGCTTTATAGTACACAACAGTTATAAAGGGATAAACTAAGAAGGTTAAGAGCCTGGTTTAATGAAAAATACCAAATCTTTTCTGTTCTATTAATTACTTAAACATTATCTGTTACAACTTTTCAGACTTTTGTGTAATGGTATTTGGTTTAACTGAATCAAAAATCAATTTACATTGAGTCTCACTTTTTATTGTTCCTTGTAGTTATTCTATTTGTAACCACGTGAAGGACAAGAGGAATGATAGAGAAGGAACTGAAATTCTTTTCCTGCCAAATGTCAACCAATATCACCCCAACCTAATCCCTCCTGGTCTAAACTAGAGTTTGACTGTGTCATTTTTATCAGGAGACTTTGCTATCTGTTTATCAACATATGGCTGCTCGCTGCAGCTCCAACACCAGGGATGTGAATACCAATTTTAAGAGCTGGTCTTAAAGTAATATAAATGATCTAAGGAGTGTTCTAATTGGAGACAAATTCAATTCTTGATGAGTTAGTATACAAAGATAATATTTTGCAATGGTTGTTAAAAGAAATGTTATGTTCATAACAATTTATTCAGAAAGCAGATTACAAATAGTTGCCACAGCTCATAATTTCTAGACAAGAAAACATCTCAGATAAGAAGGCTATTTTGTATTTCACAGATTGTCACTAATGGCATTGCTTTCTGCCAATTTTATGAAAACATTGTCTTGGAAATGGTTACCAAGAGGGTATTATCTTCTACTATATATAGGGAAATAACTGAAAGTTGTGGGAATAAAGCATGTAAATATTTGAAACTTTATGAAGTAGAATAAGTTGAATAGTAAGATTAAAGGACTAAAAGTAGATGTTCTGTGAAAAGAAATCAAACTTTAAGACTAGTAGGATAACCATAAAGTGATATAAAAAAACAGATAAATCATCCAAATAGCACGTACTATTATGCTAATTGTATTGTTACTAAAGAATAACTAAATAGACTTACACATGAAAGTTCCCCCTTGCATTTTGAGGGCAATGATTAAAGCTGTTTACAGTAGTACAGTTTAGTAGTAGAGCTTTTCATGCTATTAAGAGGAACACTAAAATTTGCTAATGGATAGATGGTTGATTACAGTGAGAATGGGGAAAGTGAGAGATCTTGCATACTCAGGAGAAAGCAAGAGGTTCTCCATCTAATTGCATAACAAGGTTGATTTCCAAGGGCTGCTTATTTGTTTACCTCCTCACACAGGAGAATAGAAACTGTATCCTATTTTTTAAAATTAGGAGTAAACTCAGCTAGGGCCAAATATTAATTAATATTGCAACTTATTTGTACACAGAGAGGTGCCTACATGTCCTATAAAATCCATTCTTCATGATTATAAAATACACATTTTAAAATTTTATTAGTTATAACATATACATGCATATATATTTTTCCTACATTTTTTGTATACCTCAAAGTTGCCCCACCACCATATCACCACATCTTCTTTCTCGCAGCAGCCATCACTAACAGGTGTCCCCGAAAGACTTCAGGACCTGGCTCATTGTGACTGACTATGCCAAATATGTTCTCATAAATTTTTATGGTGTCAGTATCCACAAAAATGAGTCTGATATTTTGTTTTTGTATTCCAGTTGACACCATAGTCACCTATTACTACTCATCACCAAAATTTTCATTTCCAGTTTATACTGCTTCTTAAATGTCACTATAATAAACATCATTTTCCAGTAAAAATACCTCTGAAATATTTTTTCTTGACATTGCTTAGTGCATTTTGATTGAACTAAATAGTCACTGGACATTCACTCACCTAGGACTCTCAATTACTCTCAATAAAATTTCCAGAACATGATATGAAGTGGATCCCTGATGTATGGGAAATCACACTGTTCTTCCTTAGTTCATTTACTCACTTCACATACCAGGACTCATTGATTAAATTCAGTACAGAGTCAGTTTCTGTACAATCCATAGCTAAGAATGTTCTTTAATTGGTTAAGAGTTTTTATCTTTTTAAAAGTTGATCTTTTCATTATTTTAAAGGCTATACAGAAATTTTAGCATCACAGCATAAACTGAAAGGAAAGTACAGTGATTTCCTTTAGACTCCCTGTCTCGACATACACAGGGTCTCCAATCAGAATGGTACTCTTTTTACTATTCATAAACTATATTGACACAAGAAAAATGTCCAACACCAACAGTTTATCTTAGGGTTCACTTTGGTTTTGTAGAGTCCATGGATTTGTGACTATAATATCACACTAAAATCCTTCTGTACTTTGGCTGATAAGATTTGTTTTTTATTTTTTTTAATTTTTTTGTATTTTTGGAAATAGTAAGCAATCATCATCAAGGGAAGATTGGTAAGCTATAAGAATAGAGAGATTATACAAAACATATGTGTGTGTGTTCTTAGAAACACTATTTACAATAATCAACTGAAGGAAACGATGCAATTGTCAGTCACAAATGAGTCATAGAAATCATTTGTGTGTGAATATATATATATACACACATATCACCATTGCTTCTACATTCTCTATATATGCATACTATATATGCAAATGTATATCAATACTCCAGCTAGAGATAGATGATAGATGATAGACACAGACAGACAGACAGACAGACAGATAGATGGATGCAAGAAACACTACTCAATTAAAACAAAAAATGAATTCTTATCATTTGTGACAACATAGATAGAACTTGAAAGGATTGTGCTAAGTGAAGTAAATCAGAATGCAAAAACACTGGGTGATTTCACTCATGTGAAATATAAAGAAATAAGGAACGGACAAAACTAAACCAAAATAAACCCTATTAATCTGACTGCTGAAGTTAGGCTACCAGGGAGGGAGGTGTGGAAGGGAAAGGAAGGAGGGAGCACAATCAACAATAGTGGAGGTTTATGTGTACCTGTTTTTAGGTGTGATGTGTAACAAACATCCAAAGAATTGTGAAACTATTCCCTTAAATTATAAAGTGTTGAAAAATCAACATTTCCTCATAAAAATAATACAATATAAAACAAAAACAGAGATTGTACAAATATCCTATTTTTAAAGCACATTAAGATTTTTATTTGATAAGTGTGATAGCAAATTATTTTGAGCTGAGAACTGACAAGGTTTGACATTTGTATTAACAGATGAATTCAGAACTTATTATTAAAAATTGTACTAAAATATTTTTGACTGCTGAAGGTTTAACCTGCCTCATAAAAGTGAGTAAATGGGAAGAATAATTAAAAGGTTAGTAAAATTTCCAGTTGTTTTATAACTAACATTTTATAAGCTAAGATGGCAGTGTGTAAAAAAATTTTGTAATCTGCCTATACATTAGGAAACAGCAAAGGACTATATGACAATGACAACTACAGAGATAATTATGCCAATTTTTTAATATATTTTCATTTGTAGGATAAAGTGAAAACAGAGATCCAGAGATCATTTATTTACAGAATTGAATTTTTCCACCAAAAATATTCAAATAGAAAATATCACTTCCAGCTGCAAATACAGATTTAGACACATTTTTCCAGTTTTATTTTTTGACTTTACATTTAGAAAATTAGTACTATGAGAAAAAAATATATTCAGAGAACTATAGACAGACAGACAGACAGACAGACAGACAGACAGACAGACAGACAGACAGACAGACAGACAGATAGATAGATAGATAGATAGATAGATAGAGATCTGCATTATGATATATAGAATTGTTTCTTGAATTTAATCACCATTACTTCTGCTGGTTCTCACTTTCTATCCTCAGATCACTAAACGCCAATTCCAGCAATCCCTTAATGATAGCTCTTCAAAAATGAGTAAGCATATTCTGCTATCAGAATGGAAAAAGAAATGGAAAGGGGGAGTTTAATTAGTTAAATTGGCACCTATTTACTTCAAGAGAAATATAATCATATATAGAGTTAGATTCAGATAACAATCAGAATGAAAGATGAGAAATCTTTGCTCCCTGGAAAATAGATGACTGATAGATAACAGACGACCAAATAAGTTACCACACAAATGAGCTAAATCTTTATATTTTCTTCAAATGAGAAGTTTTTAATTAAAGTTCACTTCTCTTTTTAAAATAATATAGATTCTCTTTGACCTATTAGAATATTTAGATGATTTGTTCTCTACCTGAGCCAATATTATATTTATACAATCTCAACTACAGAAGTCAGTCTTGTTTTTAAAATAAATTTGGTCAGCAGTTCAAAATGTAGAAGTTATAAAAATAATTTTAAAAATCCATGTTATTAGCTGGGCATGGTGGCGTATGCCTGTAAGTGGCAGCCAAGGAAGCCGCAGTGGAGACCAGTAATGGCGGTTCGATTCCCGCTTCAGGCAATTTAGCGAGACCTAGTTCCAAAAAAATAGCTGGGCATGGTAATGCTCGCCTGTAATCCCAACTACCTGGGTAGCTGAAACTGGGAATGATTAAGTCTGTGGTACCCCCACAACACGAGCCTGCGGTTTCACAGGCAAAAATAGGAAGATTTAGTCTCAAAAAACAAACAAACAAATAAAATAAAAATAAAAAAAATAAAAAATCCCTCATATTTTAAAAACATAATACAATTGAATATTTTTGAACACACTGGCTACACACACTAGAACTTAAGTGTCTTGTAAGATATTTTGAAATAGCATTGAATTGTCACAATATTCAAATAACATCATTATTTCCTTAAAAAAGTATCATTGTGATTTTTTAACTACCTGAATTTCTACAATTATTGATAGAAATTATTTGAAAACGCAGAAGGTTTAAAAGGGTGAGGATATCAAGCACTGTGTGGAGTTCAGAATCTTTCAAATCCCAGTCTTATTTAATGTTTATGATAGAAATATCATAAGCCAAAAGTCTATTTTTAAATATTATTTATGGCTTGGAATGACATATTTGAGAATTATGTTGATTGTATAATGAAGTCATTAATAATGCATGTTTACTGATAATAAATTCAACCTTTCACTCTAAGAATATCTCACTTTTTGACATTCATATAGCTATTTACAAATGATGATTTAAATATGAGCATGCAGATTTTGGCATTTTAAATATGTTTTTCTCCTTAGATTCCTGAGATTAGACATTTGAAGGGTAATAAAAATCATAATGAATAGTTGTGGGATATAAAAATATATTTACTATTTAGATTTTTACTAATCTGCTTTGTTTCCTTAGCCTTTCTTTCCCTTGCAGCAGAAAATACAAATAAAATTTATGATATCATGTGCCACTTTTTACTAGCGCAAGTCATGACAGCCAGGATTACTATAAAAGAGCAAATCTACCCAAAGGAGACCTCAATACTTGTACAAAGGAACAACTGTACTAAGATATTTATTGCAGCACTATTTATAATTGCAAGCACATGGAAACAAGCCAAATGTCCCAAGACAGATGAATGTATGAAAGATGGGTGGTATATATACATAATGGAATATTACTTATCAATCAAAAATGACAAATTTGACGAATCCATGATAACATGGATGTACCTAGAAGAAATCATTTTAGCAGAAATAAGTCAGAAAGAAAAAGAAAGAAACCAAATGATTTCACTAATATATGCAACATTGGAAAAACAAGCAAAGCCAGGAGGAAAAGTCCAAACAAGCTAGTAACCAAACTAAAGTACACAGCTGAGGGAGTGGATGGGAGGGAGTCATCAAGGAGGAAAGGTGGTGGGTAATCCCTGGGGAATACAAAGGTGTATTTTGTTATACATACAGAAAAAAGATTATATTTATCTGTACAAAATACTATCTGTACATTATTGTATATTAACATGAATTATTATAATTGAAATAATTTGTATGAGAGCTTTTAGTCTAGTTAAATTTATTTTGATATTTAACATATATTAATTTATTATATACTAATTTAGTAGTAAACAATAAATATATATTATATTAGTTTAGTTGTAAACACTAAATCAAAGTTCTAAAGGTTCATCATATTTCCTGTATGATATTTTGAATAACTATTCATTAAAAGTGACGTCATTTGTAGATGACAATCAAATGAACAGGCAATTCCTAAACTGTATAATAATATTAATAATAATAATAATAACAATAGTAAATGAATAGAATTGCAACTATTGAATAAATAAATATCTCAAATAGCATTTATTCTATTTACTACTATGCAAGCAACAGTCTAAGATCTTTACATAAATGCCAATTTAATTATTACAGTCAAAGTTTCAATCTCAAAACACTATAAAGCACTACAATAATTTGCATGGAAGAGTCTGCAAGCTGAGTACTAAAACTGGAACATACAACACTCCTATAAGGATTTATATTTCTAAATGATTAGGAAAATACAAGGACTATACTTAAACCTGAGAAATTTAAAAACTTCCCAAGGTAAAATAATAGGGGGAAAAAACGATATAAATATCACATAATCAAATGAGAATTTATGAACTGCCATATAAATATCTTTAAGAACCTGAATTAATTTGTAGTAAATTTTTAGAAATAATTGAAAAGGATATTGGAAAAAAATCTAAGAAATCACTATATTTTGCAAATCATTAAACAATACTATTTAATGCATAAAATAATCTGTTCTTGTTTATAAATAACAAAACAACTAAGTAATTCTTATATTATTTAATATAATCATTTCAGAACATCTAGGGGGAAAATCATTTTCTTGGAACTATCCATCAATGATGCTACTCTCAGATTGGTAGAAAGTAACACAGCAATGAATTTTTATAACAAATCGCTAATCAACGTAGGCTATAGCTATACATAAAGCTATTCATTTTCTCTGAATAAATGGAGATCATTTAACAATTGGAAGATTTAGCTTGCAAGTTAGAAAGACCATTAAACTGCCATATAAATATCTGAAGATAATATAGTAATATCTCTTGAGGTGTGCGTGATTATATATTTGAATATATTTAATCATATTGAAATGAGAAAAAAATTACTTAGCTAATTTAGCACATATTTATATCAAGAGAAAATCACATATAGGGTAGAGTAGACTCAAATTACAACTAGAATTAAAGATGGGAAAACTTTTCCCATGGGTAAATCAAGCAACATTTTTATCCCTACACAAAATGACACCTTTTATAGTTTTCTAGAAAGAAAATAAATTTTTCTTAATATATTGACTTAAAAAAACTTTCATAAAAGTTATATACGTACACCTTCAAGTATATTTAATATCTAAATTTATATTATTATACATATATTCACAGTCATTGATTTGATCAATACTGTATTAAATATCTACAACAAATGTAAGTATTATGTATACTGAGAAACTAAGGTATGTATTATCTAAACTATGAAGAAGGCCTTTAATTCTATTGATAGTGGATAGATTATTACTGGTAGTAATAACTAATGAAAAGTTACCCAAGAAAACCCCTAGCCTGTTTCAATAATTTGCAGTTTATAGAAGAAATGATGGTAGTATCACATTTCAGAATAAAGCCTAAAAATATGTGCATGTTTTTTTATTTATTTAGAGACAATTGCAATTCTAGAAGATGAGAAAAAGGATATAAAAAATGTAAATTATTTGACAACTACATATAACTAAAAAATTAATAGGTGAAACTTGGAGAGTGTGAAAAGAGACATCACTATTTCCAGCTACTCTTTTGGGGGTGAGATTACACCATAAATAGACTATTCAGTGTTAAAGGTGAGCTAACAGTCTTCCTAATACCTTTAACTGGAACATTTTCCCCTGATATATATATATATATGTATTGATTTATCACATATATATTATATATAAATATATTGATTTATCATATGAAAATGTATGTATAGGTCAGCATAAGCATGAGTGTTTTACAGAATTACTAACCAGTTGCTAGGCTATAAATGTCTGAATTAGTACAAAAATTTCAGTTGTATAGTGTAGTTATTTAAAAACAATGCAAGTAATTTCCAAGAAACCAAAAATAAAAATATAAACCCTTATATGTATGAAATATAAATGAGAAAAAGTCATAAAACAAGCTCAAAGAACAAAGAAAAAAGAGTGACATTGAAATAATTGTCAGTGCATTGATATAATGAGAATTTAAATAATATTGTACCTGAAAAGTGCAATATGTACGCCGTGTAATTTTGTGTGGAAGAATCATCAATATAAACTATATTTTGAAACTTACAAATAAGTTCGATAATACAAAGAATGAGAGAATAGCTTCTGGCTACACTAGAACTGAATTAACATAACAAATACTTCAGGAATAATCCCTTAATATCTGGAAAATAAATAATCCTAAGTAACTCATAGTTCAAAATCACAAGAGTTATAAGAGTCTACTGTGGAATAAAACCTAAAAAACGGCATATCAGAATTGGTGAAATACAAATACAGAATTATCAGGAGGAAACCTTGTATCCTTAAAAATTTACATTAGAAACAAAAGACATTCCCCAGATATTACAGAATGCACATTACCCATGTGGCATGTTTTTCTAGGTAATTGGGAAAATGTTAAAAGGATGGGAACATACCTTCATTAATTTGAGAGACTACCATAATTATATCTCTAAGCATGCTACTAACTTTACAAAAATAGGAAAATTGTAGAGCATCCTCAGTCTGAAACTACTTTTTTTAAAAAAACACTAATTTTATTTTACATTATTGTCTACCCCCATGTTTCTCCCACCACCTTGTTACCCATGAACTATCAATCTTTTGTGCTCATTCCACCCCCCTGATTTCTCCCCTTCCTCTCTATACTTCCTGCTCTATATTTCAGTACTGCTGACAGTTTTAGATTTTTCTTGTTTATTTACCCTATATCCCTCATACAAATGAGACTATCCAGTATTTCTCTTTTTTTCTGGCTTATTTCTGATAGCATGATTCCTTCTAGCACCATCCATGTTGCCACAAATGATATGTTTGTCTTTTTTGATTGAGAATAATATTCCATTGTGTACATATACCACAGCTTTCTGATCCATTCACCTATTTTGGGGGTATGTGGGTTACTTCCATGTCCTGGCTATTGCAAATAGTGCTGTGATAAACATACAAGTACATGTGACTTTTTGAATTAGTGTTTTTATCTTTTGCATAAATCGTTGGATTGAATGACAGCTCCATTTTTAATGGCTTGAGGGTCCTCCACACAGTTTTCCATAGTTTGCATTCCAACCAGCAGTGTAACAGTGTTCCTTTCGCTCTACATCCGTGTCAGCACTTCCCCCCACCCTTTTTTTAAAAAAAATGGGCCATTCTTACTAGTGTGAGATGGTATCTAATTGTGGTTTTGATGTGATATAGAGCATCTTTTCATATGACAATTGGCCATTTGTATTTCCTCTTTTGAGAACTGTTGCTGTTTTTTTAGCTCTTCTCCCCATTTTTTGATTGGAATTTTCATTTTTTGTTGTTGTTGAATTATGTGAGTTCTTTGTGGATCTTTGTTATCAGATCTTTATCCTTTATGTGTCAGGTGAAGACTTTTTCCCTTTCCGTTGGGTTTCTTTAATGTTTTGTTTATTGTTGCTTTTGCTGTGTAGAAGCTTTTTTAAATTGATGTAATCAAAGCTGGTTTATGCTTTCCTTCATTATATTTTGCATCCGTAGATGTGTCCTGAAAGAGGTTTCTGAACTGTAAGTGTTGGCGTGTTTTGCTCTTACTCTCTCATATGTATTTTATGGCTTCAGGTCTTATATAAGTCTTTTATACATTTTAAATTTGTTTTTGTACATGGTGTGAGAAAGTAGTCTAGATTCATTTTTTTTTTTTTTTTGGCATGTAGTGATCCAGTTTTCCCACCACAATTTATTGAAGAGATTGCCCTTGTTCCACTATTGTTTTAGGCCCTATGTCCAAAATTAGTTGACCATACCTGGTTGGCTATTATTTATGTCATTCAATTCTGTTCCATTGGTGTGTGTGTGTGCGTGTGTGTGTATTTTATTTTTATTTTATTTTATTTTATTATTATAGCTTTGTAATATAATTTGAATTTTGAAAGTGAAATACCTTCATTCTCTCTTTTTTTGGTCACAGTACTTTGGCTATTCAAGGTCTTTTTTTATTTCATATAAATTTCAATATTTTTTTTCTATCCTTTAAAAGTATTTTTATTTGGATCATATTGAATTTGTAGATTATTTTTGGCAACAAAATGGCCATTTTAATAATATCAAATCTTCTAATCCATGAGCAGGGAATGTCTTTTCATTTCTTTATGTCTTCTATTTCTCTTAACGATGTTTTATAGTTTCCTTTGTATAGATCTTTCACCTATTTTATTAGTTAATTTTCATTGGTGCAATGGTGAGTAGGTTTGGGTTTTTTTAATTTTTTCTTCTTCTGTCTGATTTTTTGCATATAAGAAAGCTATTGACTTTTGTATGTTGATTTTTTAGCCAGCTGTCTTACTGAACTGGTTTAATTGTTTCAAGTACTTTTTCTGTGGAACTTTTTGGTTCTCTACATAAAGTATTATATCATTTACATATAGTGATAGCTTCAAGTCTTCTTTCTCTATGTGTATTCCATTTATGTCTTTCACTTGTCTTAAAGCTCTAGCTAGGACCTCTATGTTGAAAAGTAGTGGTGAGAGAGATCATCCTTGACTGGTTCCCAAACTTGATTGATATGATTTAAATTTCCCCATTAAGAATGATATTTTCTGTGGGTTTGTCATAAATGCTTTTATTATGTTGAGGGATGTTCCTTTTATTCCTTTTTTTTTTTTTTCAGAGCTTTCATCATGAGCAGATGCTTAACTTTGTCTAAGCTTTCTCTGCATCTATTGATATGATCATGTTTTTTTATTTTCTCCTTGTTCATGGGATAGATTATGTTGATGGACTTTTTGATGTTTAAGCATTCCTGGGATCCTGGAATGAATCCACTTTTCATTGTGTATTATCCTTTTAATGCATTCCTAGGTTCTGTTTGTCAGGATTCTATTTAGAATTTTTGCATTGGTGTTCATTAGGGAGATTGGCCTATAGATTTCTTTTCTTTTTCAATTTTTAATAATATACTTAGATATGTATTTCACATCTTTGTATTACCTGGGTCTCACCCACTACCTCCCCTCTTTAACTGCTCCCATTCCTACCCCTCCCCCTCACCAGTTGTGTACTTTAGTTTGGTTGTTAGTTTATTTTGACTTCTCCTCCTGGTCTTTTGTTTGTTTTTCCTATACCCATCCATTTGGTTTCTTTCTTTTTCTTTCTGACTTGTTTCTGCTAATATGATTTCTTCTAGGTACATCCATGTTATCTCAAATTCATCAAATTTGTCATTCTAATTGACAAGTAATATTCCATTTTGTATATATACCGCATCTTTTCATCCATTTATGTCTTGGGATAGTTGGGTTGTTTCCATGTTCTTGTAATTATTAATATTGCACAATAAACATCTGAGTACAGGTAGCCTTTGTATAGTACTGAGGTCTCTTTTGGGTAGATTCCCAGAAGAGTGATTGCTGGGTCACATGGTATTTTAATTTTCATTAGTTTGAGGGTCCTCAATACTGCTTTCCATAGTGGCTAGACCAGTTTACATTCCCACCAGCAATGTAAGAGTGTTCTTTTCTCTTCCTATTCATGCCAGCACTTGTTGTTGCCTGATTTTTTCATGTGGGCCATTCTTATTGGTATTGGGTGATATCTTATTGTGGTTTTGATTTGCATTTCCCTGATTTCTAGTGATGTTGAACGTTTTTTCATGTGCTGTTGGCCATTTGTATTTCCTCTTTGGAGAAGTGTCTTTTTAGTTCTCCCCATTTTTGTATTGGGCTTCTTGTTTTGTTTTTGTTTAGTTGTGCAAGTTCCTTGTGGATCATCTTTATTAAACTCTTATCACTCTTGTGGAGGGCAATTTTTTTTCCCATTCAGTTGGGCTTCTTTTAGTTTTTCCTGTTATTTCTTTTGCTGTACAGAAGTGTGCTGTGGCACGTGCCTATAATCCCAGCTACCTGGGAAGTTGAGGTTTGAGTCTGTAGTACCGTGGGCAACATGAACCTGCAGTTCCATGAACAAAAAGAGTGAGACTTAGTCTCAAAAAAAAAAAAAAAAAAAAAGAAAAGAAAAAAATATATATAATTGGAATTTTTACAGGGATTGCATTAAATCTGTAGATTGCCTATAGTTTTGTTTCATTGTACTATCTTTATTTGATTTTGGCATTAATGTCATTTTTGCTTCATAGAATGTATTTGGCAATTTTTCTTTTCTCAATATTTTGGAAGAGTTTTAGCAATAGAGGTGCTATTTCATCTTTGAATGTTTGGTAGAATTCATTTGTAAAACCATCTGGTCCTGGACTCTTGTTTTTAGGAAAATTTTTTGATGACTGCTTCTATTTCACTGCTTGTGATTGGCCTGTTTATATCCCCCATTTCCTCTTTGTTCAATTTTAGGGGGTTGCATACTTCTAGAATTTATTTTATCTAGGTTGTATTTGCTTGCATAAAAATGCACATAATAGTCTCTAATAAACATTTGAATTTCTGCTTAGTTGCTATTTCTCCTCTTTCATTTGTAATCCTGTTTATTTGTGTTTACTCTTTTCTTTGTGAGCCTTGCAAGCAGGTTATCAATTTTGTTTAATTTTTTGAAGAACAAGCTTGTTTATCTTCTGGATTGTCTTTTTGCTATTTCATTATCTGTTTATTTTTTTTTATTATTTCCTGTCTTTTGCTGGGTTTTGACTTTTTTTTTTTTTTTTTTTTTTTTTTTTTTTTTTTTTTTTTTTTTTTTTTTTTTTTTTTTTTTTTTTTTTTTTTTTTGTTCTTTTTCTAGTTCCTTGAGTTTGGAATTTATATTATTTTTTGAGGTTACTTCTTGCTTTTTTATGCAGACCTGTTTTGCTATGAACTTTCCTCTTAATACTGCTTTTGCTGAGTCCCATACTTATTGAAATGCTATATCATTTGTGTTATTTGCTTCAAAGTAAGTTTTAATTTCTTCTTTGATTTCCTCATTTACCCAGTCATCTTTCAGTAGCATGTTGTTCAATCTCCATGTAGTGTATACTCTTATTATTTTCTTTTCACTATTGGTTTCCAGTTTGATACCTTTATGGTCAAAGAAAGAAGTTGGTATATTTTAATTTTTGTGTATTTATTCAGTTTGCCTGATGGCCAAATATATGGTCAATATCAATATTGGTGAAAGATTCAGGTGTGTTTGAGAAGAAAATGTGTCCTTTTCATTGATAGTGTATGTCCTTAATATATATATATATATATGGTCCATTTGGTCTAGATCTTTCTTTAAAGTTTTTATGTCTTTGTTTAATTTCTGTTTCATGGATGTGTCCTTTGGTGAGAATGGAGTGTTAAAGTCTCCTACCACATATTGCATTTTCACCAATATTTGTTTTCAGTTCCACTGTAGTTGTCTTATGGATTTTGTTGCTCCCTCGTTAGGTGAATATATGTTAATAATTTTTATGCTTTCTGGTGGATTAAGCTCTTAATCATTAAGGAGTGACCTTCATTTTCCTTTGTCATTTTCACACACACACACAGACACACACACATATATATATATATTCTTTTTTTTAAATTATTTATTTATTTATTTGTTTGTTTGTTTGTTTATTTATTTATTTGGAGGGGGCATTTATTTCTAGGATTGTTTTCCAGTCCTTTACTTTCAGTCTATCTTTATCACTAGAGATCAAATATGTTTCCTGGAGACAGCAGAAGGTTGAGTTCTATTTTTTGATCCTGTCTGCTACTCTGTGTTTTTTGATCGATGAGTTTAGACCAGCAACATTTAGCATGATTATTGATATTTGAGAGTCTCAAGTTGCATTTTGTTGGTCATTTTTATGGTCTTTTTTTTTTTTTCCTTATTTTGTTCTTACTGATTATTCTTCCATTGGTTTTGATTGTAAAACTTCTTGTAAATGTTTTTGGAGTGGAGGTTTGGTAGTGGTGAATATCTGAAGACTTTGCTTGTCAAAAAAAAATATGAACTATTTCATGAATTTGCATGTCTCCTTGCACAGGAGCCATAGTAATCTCTATCATTTTAGTATATGTACTGCTAAAGCAAGCACCTCCGTCTAAATTTAAATATATTCTAAATAATGTCTTTGCCAACTAACACCACAGCATTATATTTATTCCAGTATTGAAAGTTTGTTTATAAAATATGAAAATAAACCTACAATTCAGCATATAAACAGAAAAAAAAATAAAACAAACCAATAGATTCAGAGAAACACTGATAAAAAATTCAACAATCTTTTATGATTTATAATTCTCAGCAGGTAGAAATAGAAGGGTTTTCTGTAGACAGTAAGGCCCTTGAAGGCAGGTGTAGTAACTTTGAAAACTTTCTTTAATGACTTGGTTCAATATCTGACACAAACTAAGGAATCAATAAAATATGTTTTAATTAAAAAGCAATCACAGCAAACTTTTTATCAAAAGATAGATTAGAAAAAAAAAAGGCATGTAGAATGCTAAGGTCCATACTTTAGTGAGTTCCACAGTCGCAAAGAAAGAGAACTTTCTAGTGAATGATTAGATGGTTAGAAAGAAAGGAGAACCAGATATTTAAGGATCTAGTACATAGGCATGTTTTGGGAACTATTTTCTTCTTAACTCTCAAGGTTAAGGGGGAGCTTCCTGTGCAGGAACATCTCACTAACGTTTTCCAGTTTCTAAAGCAATACCCCAGTGTCAGGGGCTTCCCTGGTCAGGCTTCATGCTGTGGATGAAGAGAAAACTTCATCTCACTATCTTATCTGTCTTCAGAACACTGAAAATGGAATGGCATGATGGACCCTCAAGTGGGCAGCAGGGTCCCCATTCCTCTAATGTTTATCTTAAGAAGCATTCTTTAAAGAGATACCAACAAATTTATGAGTGAACCCCCTACCCCCAATGATCTCACAGAAACTTATATTTTATACAATTTAATTGTGCATTAGCAACTCGTCTCTCTTGTGTGACTGATCATAAAACACTTATTTTGCCTTATAAATATCACCTGCCAGGGACAATAAAGTTTCTGAAAGGTTTATACTTACATCCAGTCCCAACCTTTTTGGCTGTGTCAATCTCTCTCGTCTTTTCTCACACCTTGCAGCCTTGCTCTTTACATTCTGGCATTCAATATGGGGCACCTTACTCTTTTGCCTCTTTCTTTTTTACCAGTGGATACTTCCTGAAATGACCCCACAAGAACTCCATTATTTCCATCTCTGAAGTCTCCCAGAACCATTTTAAACAGAAATCTTTTTCCTTGTTTATATGAGTGATGTTGACATGTCCCAACTGCTAGTCACACCTAAGGTCCATCTGTACTCAAAACACACTGTTCTCCAACTCACTTCTTCCTAAATGATATTTGCTTCAATAGTAACTAATTTTCTTTCTTCTCAGGTGATAACCTTTTACTACCACTCTTCTATGGTATAGACCACAGGTGTTCCTGGAAGCTCAGCAGGGATGGCCACCCACAGGGTCCACTTGACAACAATGGCCTTAACACTGTGTACAGCATGTCCTGATGAGTCATGCAAGCCTTGGTCAAGCCATACTCAGCTATTTATGTCTTATAAGACTACAGGAAATTTCCAAATCCTCTCAATGTTCTCATTTAAATCTCTGCCCTGACTGATGCATGTGAGACCTAGCACATGTGTCTGAACCAAAGTGTTTTCTGAATAATCTGCCTTGCTTTGTAGAACCATAAATTTAACTCACTCCTGAAGGTACCTATAGCCTACACCTCATGGAGAAGAATTGACAACACACTGAATGTTTTGGTTGTTATGTTTCCTAATCCACATATCACAGCCTACATAACAACAATCTGAAATTCAGATTAGTGTTCATTTTGCTTTCTTATCGTTCCTGAACTTTCTTTAAATTTCACATTATCAGATTATTCTACCATTTTTTCCTCATTATTGTTTCCTCCGTTGACCACTGATTCATTCACCTTAATTTCTCAACAATTCATTTGAATTGTTAATTCTTTACCTTTTTTTCAGTTTCCTTTTACAAGGTCTTGGCCAGTATATTGATCCCAATAACTTCAAGCCATTCAGAGTCTTAACTTCAATCTTCCCATCTCTTGACCATCACGCTTATGTCTCTCACCTACTCTACTTCACAGTCATGGATAAAATTATATTCACTTTATGGTGTTTTTTTTTTCTCTTTTAGTTACTTTAAGGTCATTTATCTCATTCATTTCTTATAGTCAACTTAAATTTTATAGCTATTAATTATAAACATCCTTTAATTTACACTGTTTTCTATAGCATTGTCATTCTCCACAGGCTAAAAATGAAGATTTAAGACAAAAGTTACTCTCAAGAATTGAGAACCTTTCAGTGCTCAAAAGGCACAAATTTCAGTTATAAGATAAATAAGCACTGCAGGTATAATGTACAACATAATGACTATACTTAACACACCTATATGGTAAACTCAAATGCTGCTGAGATAGCTTATCTTAGAAATCCTTATCATAAGGAAAGACATTTTCCTTTTTCTGTATATATTTACATATATAATATATCCATATACCATGTATTTGTGTATATATAATACACAATGATGAATGCAATCAAATGTGATAATTATTTCACAGCATTTGTCATTATACTGTATTCTTTAAACCTAGATAGTTCTGTATGTCAATTATATCTCAAAAAAAGCAAAAGAAAACATCTCCTCACTTTCTATTTATGCATTCCTACAATCAAATAAGACTGAGGAAAAAGCAGGTCTTGTCCCAAGATAGGAATCTCTTTGCACAAGTCTGTCCCTTTCAAATATAACTCTCTGCCCACTACTGTCTATGCAGACACCTTCTTTCTGTTTTTACTAAATAAATCTACATTTTAAACAAAAAATGGTTTAAAAAATAATGAAAAAAAACCTTACAACAGGTCAAATGTTTCTCTGGAAATCAAGAGAAAACTTTTATACCATAGTATGCAATCACATGACAGTCACATCAACTCAGTCACCCTCCCATCCAGCATACAACTTCACACATGTCTTCTTCCCATCCCTACTCATGAAGAAATCAAGGGGAACTAACAGACTTCCCACAACATACATTCTATTTCCACATTATGCAACAGTATATACCGATTTTGATATATCACTACTGCAGAATATAGGGCATTTTTATCCTCTCTGCCCCATTAAACACTTTTGCCAAAGAAATTCTCTCAGGAAAAAGTAAGAAACTAAAGCACATAGAATTAAAAGGAAATTGGAATAATCTTAAAGGCAGATTTCAAAATCTTTGGAAGTTGTGTTATAGCGTTATATATAGCCTACTTTACTGACAATTTTAAAAACAATTATAAACTGATTATTAGTCTGAAAATAAAATCTTGGAATAAAGAATGCATGCTATTTTTTAATAATAGTAATTCATGTGATGTGGAATAATTACCATACATCAATGTTGTTATCACAGTTATGTTATATATTGCTATTGTGAACATAGTCATAAGAATAAAAACACAATGACTGATTTCCTGTTTATGTAATAGAAGAAAAAAAAACATTAAATCTAAGTTAGAGATTAGAACCAGTGGATATATCTTTTCAGTCTGAGTGAGCAGACTTTAAATTGTTTTCAAAAGTCTGAAATATTATGTGATGAATCTCAAAGTTCTCAGAGACTTATTTAAATCCACTGAAAAGTGTATATGTGTGTGAATGAAATGTATTTAACATGAAAATAAAATAAACCCAACGTTGTTGTTTGTGCACTAGATCCTAAACACTTTTACTTTTCAGGGTGTCCTGTCCATAGTTGCTCATTTCCCTCCACCATCCACAGATCCTCTACCTCATCATCCTCCTTGCTCTAATCTATTGACCTTTTTTCCTTCATACATCACTTCCTTCACATGGCTCTCAGGACACACATTCTCCTGGTACCCCTCCCATTATGTCCTTATCTCCTTCCCAGTTTTCTCTGATCATTAACCTCCTCTATCAAGATTCTAGCCCTTCATTTAGATAGTCATATGCTGCATATTGTCATCCAATAACCACATTTCCTCCATAATTTCACCTGCATGTACTCAAGTCTCTACCATGCTAGTCCTTGTTCTCCTCTTCAGCAAAATCAACTTGCTATTTCAATCACTGATAGTTATAAATAGCATCTATTTGTTTTACGAAACCTCAAAAGCAACAGTCACTTAGAGAAAACCTGGAAAAATACAGCTACAATATTTATTTCTGTATTTATCATTCCAAGTGATTTTTTATAGATAATTATCTTCTATGTAGCTATATATCTATTTCTACTATAGGACTTTTAGATTTCCTTAATGAGGTATGCTATTTGGACATCTTTCTAGAGCTGCAGAGATACTTATCACATTGTGCTATGAGTTGATCTTATAGTCAGTAAATTTTCAGAAAACAGATGTTAATATAACCTGACAAGGATGTATTATTTGTTACTAAACCGTGGCAGTTATCTTAAAGGGTAAAGTATAACTATATTAACTAACAATCACATCTTTCTTTTTGGCAGGTTTATTTGTTACCATTGATATCAACAAAAAATCTACTTGGAGTCAAATTTTCAGTTTCAGTACATGGTTATTAACCTTTGTAAGTTTTGAACTTGGAATGATTTATGTTGTTAGAATTTACCGAAAGCCACATATTCATCCTTAAAAAACAAAGGAACTATATTCTTATTCCAGAAAAGTCTAGTCTTAGTTTAACAATTGCTTCGTTTGAATGGCTATAATTTCAAAAATAAGTATTCTTCAGATGAAATATTTAAAATGAGTGATATATAGGATATATATGAATTAACTTTTAGTAACTCTTTTTCTAAAAATAACTATGTTATTTCACATTAGGGGAAAAAAAGTCAGGCCTTAACATATACCTCAGTTTTGTCACGCACTTTTAGGGAAATGTCCCCATGACTTAGCAAACTAAACTTAATTGCTTACTAATTTTTCCTGATATTGACTCAGTGAAGAGTGAAGGCTTTCTTAGCAAATGCCTCTTATTTAGTTTTGAAAATATTTACTTTATGTTTCCTTTCTTCAAGAGACAAAGTCATTCTGAACAAAGGTATAACTTTGCTATAAACTTAATGTGATCTTTGTTAAACTTGTTTATGCACACAAAGTCTTAAAATGTTCGAATTTAATTATGACAAAAATATTTCTATGTATAGTTAATATAAATAGTTTGTCAAATTTTCCCATGCTCATATATGGATAAATGTGCATATATTTGCAAATTTTAAATGTGGGCATTTATTTGTGTCATCTTATATTGATATTTCTATGGCATGTGCCAATTTTACTAATAAAGCACAATATTCTACCCTTTGTTTTTCTGTCAGGATTTGATATAGTTGAGTATTATCTATGTATATAATCATAATTTTAATTCTTGATTCTCACACTAATATGAGTTTCACAGTAATTCTTAAAGACACAAAATCACTCATTGATTTCACATGTTGCAATTTAGATGTTTTACATCAATTATTTATTTTGTCCAGATAAACCTAACCAGAGGCGTGTGCATAGGAAAATCAAACCTAGTTCCTTGACCCCTCAATGATCGACTAAGTGTATCCTCATTTAGGCCTTGGGTGTATAGTCACCAGAGTGTTCCTGTTACATGGACTCTATATCACTTTTGAATTATTCATCCAAATGTCTTTAGTATTCATAGTATTTTTGAGTTGTTTTCTAGGGTGTTGATCAAATATTTAACCTTTTTTCTAAAAGATATAGATGCATATTCTAATTTCATTCCCATGGGGATAAGCATTCAATCTCAATATGTATAATTGTGTTTTGCCTGCTAGGTCAATCTCCTGATGCAAATATTTGAATTATGTAAGAAGTAGTTGAGTCTATACCATAGCACTTTGGTAAGTATTGCCATATCTCCAAGCATAAAAATACATTCTGCCAACTGCACCCATATTCCCTCATGCTCCCTGCCACATATTTTACTTCCATTTAGAGCAAACACTTTTGTTTAGAAGAAATACTTATTTTGCATGTTCTATAATGATGTCATTTTGTTCTACATCATTTCATTGATGAATTGGAGTAACAAGGAACTGAAGTAAAAGAACTCTGATTTGGAAGTAACCTCAGTGTGCACTGACAGAGGACTGCATGAGGATTATGGAGTATCTCTACACAGTGGATTTGTCAAAGCTACAAGGCAAAATATTTCCATGTACAGAAAAATGGAAGGTAGTCTAGGAAATTGTGTAGTAAAGTGGTAATGCTAAGGATAAATATTGAATGATTTCATATTGTATCAATCCAACTGAAAGTAAAGCTGGCAAACAAAATAATTATTACACCAAAAGGGGTAAATATGGAGGGAAAAAAGTAATAAATAAATTTCTGTGATTCAAGTATAATTACCCAAATTTTTCCATCAACAAATACTATGTTTATGGCTCCTCTTTAAAAAAAAAAGAGTAAAAGTACTCAAAATAAAAGAGGAATGGAAGTGATAAGGAACAATCAATAGCCTTTGGTGTGATATTCTGAACCAAAGACATGCTTCCCCTATTCTTCCACCCCTCCCCCCATAGGACCAACATCTCTACCTTGTTGGAGAAGGTAACACCATAGTTCACAGACTGGAAGAGAAATCACTGGGTTGCTGGTCAAATTTGTTGGAATTCTGTCTTTCGTGGAATTTGCTGAAGTTGGTGGAACTAGGACACTAAGAAAAGCTGCTCACCAGAGACCCTCAGCACAACGTTCCATATTGGGACCGATCCTGAAATGAGAGGAGGTAGTGGGAGACACTGCCTATAGGTGGTTTTAGCACTGTAGGGGCAAGTTGTTAGAGTTGAGGAACCTGATGCTGGGCTTAGACTTCATTGAACTCCAACGGGAAGCAGCATTGTTTAGTTAAGATATTGTCTTGATTTTTCCCAGAGCTCATTTTGCCTTCTAAAGTTTAAAACATTTTAATCATCCACTTGTCTGAATTCTTTTGCCTTTTATAGAAAGTAGTGCCAGAGAAGCAAAAACATTTGCTATCTTGTTGACTATTGTGTCTGCTATGTCACTCAAAATGCTGGGTTCATATTCTTGGTTTTTTTCAGGGAAATATATAAATACAAAAATAGTTAAAAAACTGCATTCACTTAACTTAAGTAAAGAAACTCTACAAAGTTAATAATAAATATAATTCTTTCCAGCTATACAAATTTATATCCCATGGACTACATATTATTTTACTTTTAAAGTTATGTGTTTAAAATATGCATTCCTTACAAATAACCATTTCATGTAAATAGGCAAAGACAAGGATTCATTGCAAATTTAGTGAATAAACAAAAGAACTAGTGATAGTATACATTGCCAACTGAATCAGTAAATGAATGAATGGATGAATGGGTGGTTCCATAAGGAAGTTTATATGGTGGAAAACCACAAGGTTTTTGTGGTCAATAGGATGTGCTGTGGTGCTATTTGCTTAAAAGAGGTGGGAATCCTATGTTTCTGAAACATTGTAAAACAATGTTATAGTTAAAAAATAACAAAATAGTGTATGTAAAAATATACTGCTAACATTTGAATTTGGATTTATTCCCATCAATGGTCATAAAGGTAAATAAAAATAAGCTGCTAGTGAGGCCAGGCACCGTGGCTCATGCCTGTAAGCTTCAGCCTATGAAGCGGCCTGGGCTAGGAATCATGGTTTGAGTCCCACCTGGGGCTCGTAGTGAGACCTAGTTCCAAAAAAATAGCTGGGCATTGTGGCGCGCACCTGTAATCTCAGCTACCACGGAAGCTGAGGCTGAGGATTGCTTGAGTCTGTGGTACCCCAGGCAACTAGAGCCTGCAGTTCCATGGGCAAAAATAGTGAGACCTAATATCAAAAAAATGAATGAATGAATGAATGAATGAATAAAAATAAGCTGCTATTGTAACCCTCTCAACAAGAAAGGAAAAAGCACTAAACACAAAGAACTAGTCACCATCATACCCACTTGCAAATGTTGACAATTATTTCAGTCTTCTTAGTCAATACACTTGTGATGATTTTTTAGAATTTTAAAATGTTTATTAGTATTGATGTGGCAGTTACTTCTCCAAGACTCTAAATGAGAAAACAATCTAAAACATAGGCAGAGTTCCATAGATACAATGTTTTATGCCATTGTTGCAAAGTTAACCTTTTTATCTTTAAATTAGAAACAAAATATGCAACAATAGGTGTATACTGAAATTCTGCAATTATACAGCTATTAAATTATATGATAGTGTTCAGTGAAATGGAAAACTGTAAATGAAAAATTTAAGTGTCCAGGAATTTATTAATCTATACATGTACTTTGATTAGTATGTGTGGAAAATATATGTACATAATCTTCCTTCACCCCACTTTCCAATATAAATAAGTATACTAATGAAAACCATGAAACAGTAATATGTGTTTATTATATATATTGCATCTGTCTTTTTTATAGGTGTGTTTTATAGTTGTAAGAATTATAGATTATTTAGTGAATTAACAGCAAAATTACTACATATACTCAACACATGTTGGAGCTGAAAACTGTTACCTTTTTAGGTCATAATGACTACAAAATATCTTGCCATATATCTGTTTGAATTAAGAAAGAACAAATTGCTATCTACCAGGACTCTAGTGTATTTTTCACAGCAGCACACAATGTAACTAGAATCACACATGTAAATATATCTCCCAGACAAAACAAATGCCTTATGCTCAACAATCATTCATTTCACATTGACAATTTTTTTTTAACAGCTACATATGGTCAATTTCTCTTTTTTATGTTGTATCTTTTACAATTGCACCTAGGAGTCATTTTAATATAGATAATTGAATTGCAGTTAATTCCCCATCTGGTGTTCCAGATTGGTTACTTACTACTGCTGATTTGATGCTGATATTTTTCATTTCTATGACTTGATCATTTTATTCACTGTCACATCTTTAACAGTATGTGACATTTACAAAGAATAGCATGTGAAGACTATTTAAAATTCCCAAAGTGTAATTCCTTTTTGAAGTCCTTGAAAGTTTTAACACTAGTTCATGGCCACCTTTACACTTTTAAATTACCATATTTATCATTTACTTGTGATGCATAATCTCCAATGAACTTTATAAGTAGAAGATATTCAGAAATGTTGATGAAGTCTATTATTTTAATTACCTTCAATATACAGAATACATTATTGACAAGGCAAACATATTTTGCTATTTCTTAAATACTTAGGGTAATATTTTATCAGAAAATTGCGAGTGGAAAACATCACACATTGAAAACAGCACATGACTATACTATGCATATATAACCTTTTAAAAATATGTTTTTATATTTTTTGCATGATTTGACCTTGATAAGTAAAAGATATTGCTTATTGGTAAAATAATTTCTTTGTCAAAGAGAAGGTTAATTTATTGGTAGAACTTTTAATAAGTTGGATATTAGTCTTCAAATCCGCTTCCAATTATTTTAAACATATTTTCATTTTAAGAATTCAATGATGGCTAATATATAATTCATTAAAAATGAATTGAATTGAATATATAGTTATTGTTTCATTACCTGCCTTATTTCCATTTCAGGATTTATAAACCAAGTCTCATAGAAGTTTGAATTACTTGCCAAATTCTGCTTATTTCAGAATCCCCCAGAACCTGTGGCCCCCTTTCCACAAACTGCCTTGCAAAATAAGACATAGATTATGGACAGGAGGCATCAGATCGAATCTGCTTGTTTTACAGCAAGGAAATGTGATTTAAAATAAGCTTGATGGATTAACCTAAGGGTAAGCCATTAGGTTTTGACCAGGTCATGTATAATGACTATCAGTAAGTGTGGTATGTTGAGATGTGCTGTAAGTGCAAATGCAGAAAAAAAAAAAAATCATTCAATGGCAGGCTGAATACCTAGTCTTCTGGCAAAATAAACTACATTTTGAGATATTGAGTAATATCTTAATTTTTTTTTTGTTTTAATTTGTGGAAATTGCTCCATCTCATTTTCTCTTTGAAAACTTATACATGAGTATGTTCTTTTCACTATCTCCATTAATTCATAATAAAGAATCATCAACTCCCTTCTGCTTGTTTACATTGGCATGAAGAAACATGAAAATGTCCATATTGTGCCATATATTATATAAAGCATTTCTAGATCAGATTTTTCTAAAGCAGAAGCTCTTTCAAGCACATTAATTGTGTATCTATTTTTGCATTCATGTATGTTTCATGATGTACAGCATTATATAACATCAATGTGAAATGTATATATAATTGTATTAATATAGACAATAACATAAACACATTAATCCTGTTCCTAGAGGCTACTTATGGTCAGTTTATGTTATCTTGCTATTCCATTTCAAATATCCAAATTCATATATATTTTCCTTATTTTAAATTTTACTTGCTAAAAACAAATCAAATAATTTTTATTTCTTATTTGAAAGCATAATAGTGGTCAAAAAAGTAGTCATAAAGCAATTGTTCATGCACAAATGCACATGCATTCAAGAACTGTAGAAATATTACCTAATTAACTATTATAAAATAAATAAATTATTAGGTCTTTATGCTTCCAAGCAGCTTTTTCTGATGATCTTTATCAAGGACTGGAAACATTTATGATTTAAGAAAAAACTGCCTCATCAGCACTAGATGCATTTATAGGAGGCTATATTCATTGATTTGGGGAATGTTATATTTTTGACATCAAAAGCACTAATATTTTGCATTTTAAATGCATTTTTTTCCTACTGATCCTGCAAGCTTCCAATTCTCAATGTTTTATTCCCCAACTGTTCGCAGGGAACTAAGGGTCTATGAGAGTAATCTATAGCAGACAAGGTCATAAAAGCAACAGAGACACTGAAGATACATAAACTGGAGGAATAACGTGAATTAATTGTTCAAAGATAAAAGGAGATAACTTTTTAAAAATATGATCATCTATTTTTCTTAATGTACAATTTTAATATAAATGTATGTAATATCTTTCTCTTTAATCTTAGAATCTGGAAAACCAGCCAGGCATGGTGATTGATGCATGTCTGTAAGCAGCAGCCTAGGAAGCCGTGGTGGGGACCAGGGATTGCAGTTCAAACCCAGCATGGGGCAAGCTAGCAAGACCTAAGACCTAGTTCCAAAAAAATAGCTGGGTGTGGTGGTATGCTCCTGTAATCCAGCTATCTGGGAAGCTGAGCGTAGAGATTGCTTGAGTCCGTGGTACCCGGGCAACGTGAGCCTGTGGTTCCACGGGCAAAAATAGTGAGACCTATAGACTGGTATAATTTTAGAATGGTGTAATGGACTTGACTGTGATGTTTTAAGTAAGAAACATCAGTAATACTCCCTTTACACCAGGAAGTGCAAAGAAAAGTCATATTTGTTCTCCCTTGATTTTCTGGCTTGTTGACTGGCACAGACAGGCACAAATCCAGCTCCTCCAGTTCCTGCTGAAAGTTGCTCATTATCTTCTTCCACCACTGGGACAGATGCATGTTTGCTTTTACAACAATTAGTCCAGATTTCCTCATAGGACTCACATCATTGAAGCTGGAGGTTGGTAGGCCTCAAGTGATCAAAATGGGCCCCAATATGTCCTCATGGGTTCCATTTTATGGGGTTTCAGTCTTTCCTTTCTCACTATTTTCTCAGGGACTCAGAACCATTATGAAATGCCAAATCAACTTTTATATATAAACAGATAAGTCATCTTTTACAATTGCATAAAAGTTAATACAATGTATGAACATAGGTATTTATTTCTATAGATACATATACATATATACAAATAACTACCCATCATCCACATCTATGAACCTATCTATCATCACATTTATATTTCTATTGTTGGTAGAGGTGTTTTGGTTATCAGGGCATAGGCAAAGAATATGTTACAAATTTGGGCAATATCATGTATGGTGGATGCTACTGATACTCCACCCAAGCTCCCCATATTCACTTCCACAGTGTCTATGCATTAACACATCTTTGCTGTAGTGTAGCGCTCATCCACACCACTGTTGTGAAAAGTGTCTTTAGAGCATTTGAACTTCAATGCTTTATGTAAAGAGAGATGAAATTCCCTCAAAGTTCACAGTTCATTGTATCTACTCAAACTTAAAATGTGATATGCTATAATATTCCAGCTGTTCTTCCTCAAGAAAGGTCAAGTTTTGAGATTCAATATACGCTCTGTAGTTGAACTTCACCTTTTCACATCCTCAGGATCTACATGGGACTCTACTTGAATTTGTACCCTTGTTTGGATTCTCCCCACACCACCTTTTTGATGCCATTATGGATAAATTCCTTAATATATTTTTATTCATAAATGTTAATGCCTGAATCAGTGATCATGAATTCAACTGAAGATATTATGGAATGCAAAGATAAGGAGTGGGTGTATATTCTTAAAAGGATTCATGAAAATGGTCATGGTAGTTTAATGGGATTACCTTGGTTTAACTTAACAGGAATTCTGTCAAGTGACACATTTTAACCTTTATGTCCAGAAAATACTTTAAAATTGTCAACTTTAAAGAAACAAATTAAATAAAATTTAGACAAAGCACCTTATAAGAAATCAATGAAGTTTAAAAAGAAAGCTTCATTGTCATACTTTAGTTATTGAAACTATGTCACTATATTTTGGTGTACTGACAATGAAAAGTTATGGCTTCAAACCAAACCAACTTTAGTGAGTGTCATATGCAAAATTTAAATCCATTTATATACTATCTAACTAAATCTTATGCCTAATTTTAAACGTATCCTTATAAGACACAAAATGAGTTTCCATTTAGAAATACAGAATTTATGTATTAATAAAAATTAAAATCTATGGGGAAGACTTTCTTTCCCTGTGTCAGTTATTTGAAACATAATTTGATAAGGATAGTGACTTTTTCTAGACATCCATCAATTTCTCTGAGCCCACAAATATTAATTTGTCATCTTGATGGTATGTATAATTTCATTTTGTTTTTCATTGTTATTAATGGAGTACTGTACTTAATTATTAATGCATTTTCATTTAGCATGTTTGTAAAAGGCTTTTTTTAAGAGTGATTCCTTTGGCTTACTTTCACTCATTTGAAATGCAAACATGATTCAGTCTTCCATGGGACAAGAAGATGATATGACAGCTAATCAATGAGTGACTTTGTCCTTAAGTTGTTCAAGTGTCAAGGATAAAACATGTCAATCAGCAAGAACAAATGCTCATCATCTATAATTACCTCAGCAAAAAAGTCACAAGTGTCCCATCAGCTTCCAAATATAAAAGCCAAGTAAGAATTAGCACTAGTGAGTGTTCACTTTCATTGTCCTATATTCTACTTTAATTAACAAAAAGAAATATTGAGTTAATTCTACCTCTCAGACCTATTCATTGATTTTTATATGAGCATTTTCTTGTCCTTGACTTAGTAGTCAAGAGATTTTAGCCTTTAATTATATCCATAGATTAAAGTATATATACACCAATCAAATTCATGGAATGATGTGAATGACAATAACCATGAAGTTTGAAATTCAAAAACAATGTCATTGTCTCCTTGCATCACCTCAGTCACATTCCACTAATGTTCTAAAACACAGTTTTCACATTATTACTGATAATCATTTAATATATTGAGTTGTTTAGGAATATAAAGGTAATGTATATGTGAAAGCATCTCAAACATGCTATTCAGAGGAGAAATAAAGGGATATTTGAGGTTGAGGAATATTTGAGAGTTGAATTTTATGACTGCTTACACAACAGTTTTGATATTAAACAAAAGGTGTTGCATAATTAACTTCAAGTCTTCTGTTGCATTAAACTGAATCTTCATGCATATGATTTAAAATAAAAAAATTTGAAACAAATAAAATTTGTTAACATTTTTTGTAAATACACACAGGAGTTGTGTCTGCAAACACACAGCAAACAGAGATTTGAGCAATAACGAAACTGCAGAATGTTTCCCCCATGGAATATAAATCAATTCTTTTATGAATTCCACGAATAGTGTGATTTAAATTGATGTTTCTTTTTAAACTTATGACACATTCGATTTTTTTTACTATTGTCTGTTTTCTTTATAATGCAGATATTTAAATAAATTTCTAAATTAAAATATTTTCTATCCATGAGAAAAGAACCACCTTCATCTTCCATGTGAATACACATTTTTTTAAATGTAATGTATTGAAGTTACTCACTAAGCAATTTGCATCCTTGAAGTGTGTAATTCATCATGTCATAATGCCAGGCACTCAGTTACCCATGGGACATTAGCACAAGGTTATGAGGATGTGAAGTTTTGAGTATCATCTGGAGCCAAAGAAGTACAGAAGTAGCCAGGCTCTCTCTATCTTTGCTTCTAGACAACAAACACATATGGGTCCTGTCACAAGATGAAATTTTAGTGACCCCCAGAGTCTCTCAAATGGATATCCCCTGACCTTGAGCATAGGCAGTAACTTCAGTTCAGAAAGACCTTTGAGTAATTTTGAACTGACTCTAAACACTGTACTTTAGACAAGTTATCATCCATAGGTCAAAGAGACAACAATTAAAATTTAATAGAAAAAAATAAAAGCTTATGTTTGATAGAGTTGGAATTGTGAAGGAAGGGGACAAGGTTGAAAAAGGGACCGGATACTTATGTTACAGTAGAAGTTACAGGACATCAGTTTGATACGTGCCTTTGTTTCTTCTCTGCTGTTCCCTGGCAATCAATTTGTAGGAGTTGTCTGTATAGCAAAGAACCAGGAAGCTACACTTAGGGTAAGTAAGAATCACATTTTCTAGGACTTCTTCCCTTCTTCCTCTTCCACCTCCCTGACTCCTGCATTAACTTCAATTTCCTTAAATGTCTAAGTTAATAATCTAAGGGCAGGTATCAATTTGCACTAAAAATTCTTAACTCAAAACAAAATAATATCCCACAATTCCCAAGTATGCTGGCATCAGGCAGAACTTCAAAGTTTTCTTAGAATATGCATGAGAATAGGCCAGGCATGGGGCGATTGCCTGCAAGCAGCATCCTAGAAAACCATGGCCAGGGTCAGGGATCCTGGTTCGAGTCCCACCGGGGGCACGTAGTGAGACCTAGTTCCAAAAAAAAAGC
>PVHY01003072.1:34737-114312 GCA_004024945.1 Uropsilus gracilis
AAAAAAAAAAAAAAAAAAAAAAAAAAAAAAAAAAAAAAAAAAAAAAAAAAAAAAAAAAAAAAAAAAAAAAAAAAAAAAAAAAAAAAAAAAAAAAAAAAAAAAAAAAAAAAAAAAAAAAAAAAAAAAGACAAAATTTAAGTATTTCCTTTTTCAGCCTTAGTATAAGCATCTCTCTTCATTCGGAAAGTCCACATCATATAACCAGTAATAGTAAGACTTTTTAAGGGACGTTGATAGAAGAACTTGGAATTGAACTTTTGCTTTCTTTTTAGAAACATGTCTTCTGAATGTTTCATCTTTATGCAATCTCCAAATAATACTGCATTTCAGCCCACTAGCTCAAGATCATTTTCAATGATATAGACAACAAAATCATAGCACCACAAAATATATCTTTGTATATCATATTTACCTACATTACTTCATAAGGGGAAAATTTATTATTATGACAATATTGACAATAACTAAATGCAATATGCTCAGCATTTAAAATGGAGAAAATATGAATGTCCTTGCTCATTTATGCCATAACAATAAAAGCAATATGTGTGCATGTGTATCTGACTCTCTCCAGTGCCAAATATATTCAAAGGAAAATCAGAAACTATCCAAAATAAGAGAGAAAGGTTGAGTGAACAAAGAACTACCTATTTAAAAATTGAGTCTCCAAGTATTTAAACCCTAAGAAATGAGAACAAGAAAGAAAAAATTGCAGACTCTTAGTTTGAAGATTTTTATTTTCCCTATGCAAAGCATAGCAAAGCATGGCAAAGGCAGAAGACAGGGTAACACTACTGAGCTACTTTCAACAATAATTTATGCTCCTGGTGAGAAGGATAAGGTAAAATTTTATTGGACTAGTAGGTACAATTTCATTAAGTGATATTACCAAATATTCACCTCTGTGCTGACACATATGAGGCACTATTTCCAGAAAAAAAATGAAACCATAAGATAACACAAGTAGCATTACATTTTTTTTAACATGAACATGACTTAATAAAGCTACTGTCCGCCACACTACACACATCTTAGTTAAACATATTTCAAGACCGTTGAATGTAGCAAAGCTTTACCTAATCTCCTCTATTGCCAGTACCCAAGATTCATTTTCACAGTACATTACTTATCACTTCAATCTAAGAGCTGGATGCTTTTTCTACTATGCATTGACACTTCCTCTTACATAAATTCTTATGTGATGAGCTGATCATCACATAAGAACAGTTACTACATGAAACCAAAGCTTCCTTGCCAGGTGAAAGAACAGAACCTGCAGTTACACAATAGTAAAATAACTTCATAAATCTTTAAAGGAAATGTATTTCTGGAGAAAATCATATTTTTAAGTAAAAAAAAATTTGAAGTTGTCCTTTGGTTATCAAATACTTCATCTAAGAAATTAGCCATGCATTTGTTTTCCTTTTTCTATTTATAATTCAAATTAAAAAGCCATCATCATGGAAAATCTGTGGAAATTACCTAGATTAAGTAGATGTTTTGCAACAACCCCAGGCTGGGTAGGTACATTGCTGGTTCTTGCAGAGAAAAAGATAATTTTGGAAGCTTTGATAGAGTTGTATTGCCTTTTAATGCTGAATAAGGAGTCAGAAAAGTCAGGAAGACAACGTGACCTTCTTCTGCCTCAGAGTGAAGCTAACTTTTTATTACCCCCTTCCTGCCCCCACCTCCAACACAGTTCTCCATAATTCCTTGTGTGCCTGCCCCCTGTTCTCTGGTCCAGGTATTCATATTAATGGGAGGAGTGCAAGATCAGGGTGCAGCTATGAAGCTAATGTTGGGAGGGTATAAAAAGCCAGATTTTAATTCATTTGCCTACAGTAAACCAAAAAATATAAATTGATAGTAAATATATTTAACTAGTAAAAATATCATCAGTTTTATAATTCCAAATAATTTTGCTACAATAGCTCAAATTTAGAGAAAGTGGTTTAACTGGGTCATCATTATTCTGTAGAGTTTGGAAGAATCATTGGACTGCAGAGCAAAAAGAAATGATCACTAAAACAAAAAGATGCCTACTGAAGGGTGTGGGCAAGATCTGCAAAGAAATCACACAAATCAGAAACAAGTATACTAATAAACAGAAAGATGGACAGAATAGCTACATAAACATCTCCAAAGAAGACATACAGATAAGCAATAAACACATGAAAATATGTCAATTATTTATCATAATGGAGATGCAAATCAAAATCACAATAAGATACCATGTCACACCAGCGAAAATGGTTGTAGTACGACCATTCTGTTCATGACACCAATTGTAGTGCTAATTTACATGAGTTATTTATTGGTTTCTAGCAGTAACACAGACAAACCAGGCAGGGCATGGCCAGGACAGTGGGATGGGTGAGGGGGCTAGGAAGCAGGCAAGTCACCACAGACATCCCCCTGCCCTAGAATCTTTGTGTTCTTTCTCTGGTATTTTCTTCACATTCTCTCTTTGCCATACACACCTCTCTCATGCTCCCTCCTCATCATGATCTCTCTGAGTGCTCTCCCCTCATAGTGACACTGCCCTTATAAGGCCATCTCATGTGTGAGCCCACACAAACATACGCACATTCACTAGTTCAGACATGTACAATCACAAGGAGGGCACAATACCACAGATTCTGGCCATAGAGCTAATGAAGGAAAAAGCCTGACAAACTCATTTACCCTAAAATGGTAGCTTTTTAAAAACAGAATCTGCCAGCATTAGTGAAGTTCTCAAAAAAACACAACCCTCTTACTCTGGTGGTGGGAATGAAGACTGTTCAACCCTTATGGAGAGGAGGATGCAGGTTTTGAAAACTAAAAAAAACAAACATACAATTCACTAATTCCATTCCCATGTATCTAACCAAAGAATGCAGAAACAAAGCAAATGGCAGCCAGTACTGAGCATCTCAGCATCTTTCCATCACCTTTTTATAGTATTTTGCGGTGAATGGCTTTTTGAAAATCTGAATCAGCTGGTTAGTTTCTTATTCTTTCAAAGCAAATCCATATTAGCTAGTTGAATCCTCAATTTTTCTCCCTTTCAAAGCTCTTCTGCATTTATTAAATCTTCTTTACCTTTCTTTACTTTATATATGCATACATACAAATGTACATTCATACACATATATTTATATATTTATATACACATACACATGCATACACACACACACAAACATACATTGGAGTTTTCTTTATTCAAAGTTTGACAGAGCCACCTAAGCCCTGTTTCAGGTTTCATTGCAGGCTCACCTAAAAGAATTTAAATCCTGAATGATAGTATCATAGAATGTAGAATGTAAATAGAAGTAAACCCACATGTCCATGCACACAGAGCCAGTGAAGAAAACTTTGTAAATAACAAATTTCTGTTCATGGCTTCTGTTCATGGTTTATCAGCTACTATCTGCTAAATCTGCTTCATTTAGAAGGGAAGTAAAGCAACTCTTATGTATCTGGAAAGAAAACGAGTGGGGAAATAATTGGTTTCAGTGACTAGGTTTACTCTGGACTGACTGTACTATGAAGTTTAACATCTGGTTTGTGGTACCAAGGAGTTTTTTAAAGTAGCATGGCTGAATCTATATGGCTGGTGTCTCCATGGATGAGGTGAAAAGCATAAGTAGGTTAGAACTTGAAATGCAAGAAAGCAATTGATTCAAAAATAAAGAGTGTGAAAGGAGGAGAATTAGATAAAAACTACTAGGTTTGTTTGTTAGCATTCTATTGTATCATATCACTAAGTTTTTCTACTGTAATATAAAATCTACTTATTTTTAAAGAGTCACTTTTATGTTAATATTTATATTGTGTGTTTATTTTTTAATAGTGATTTCATCTTCTCTGGTGGCCAAAAGAAAATACATCATTTCCTCTCTTTCTTCAGTTTATTTTCTTGACAAAATTTGTCACCGCAAATACTGTTTGTTTATTTGACATTTAAATAATAACTTTTAAAAACTGAAAAATGTTTTACTAGTTTTATAACTAAGAGTGTTGTCTTAGCAATGTAAACATTAAGGAAGATAATGTTGCAACAATCTGCTTATGATAATGATGAATGAAGATTTATTTTTCCTTTAAATAAAGATAATTAACTAAAACAGATGATCATTCCAATTACCAGGTGAGAGTCAGATGACCTACATCTAGCATTTGGTACAGTCAAGTCTCATTTAAGGACAACTTTTCATTTATCATGAGCGGGCAATGTAATGGATTCTATCTGCTTGGCAAAGGAAAGGACAAGATTCCATTTTGTCTTTCAAAATTGCCTATGATGCATGTAACAGATCTGAAGTCTTATTCAATAATAGAACTGATTTCTTCCTTTTATATAGATGTGGAAAGGTTGTTCGAGGTTGACATGAAGTTTCATTTTAATTTTTTGCCTAAAGAAATAAATATATGATTGAATATTTGTATGTATATATACACACATATGTTATATATTTATATATGGAGATATATATTTGAATACATATTCACAATTATTCACATGCTAAATATTCATATGTGATCACTCTAGGGAGCAAAAACTAATGGTTTTGAAAATTAAACTGAAGTTTGTGTGGCTTATCATTAAGTATGAAAATTATTCCATCTTCATATCAGTAGTCTCACTCGTCCTCAAGCATACTAAGAACACAGTGATAATATAACTATCTCAAATCTAAAACTAAGTAAAATTACACAAGATTTCATTGCTTAGTTCCTTTGGGGTTTTCACTATACTCTTTTTGAATCCTTGTAAATATCTTTTTTATTAAACTGAGTGAGGTGCCTGCTTGAAATAACTCAACCATCAGCAAAATTATTCATGGTTCAAATAACATCATAAGTTCAACTACTCTCCTCTCCACATTACCTTTTTGCCTTGATATTTATTTGCACTTCAAGTAATTTCCCCAAAAGTTCTCATACTTGTTACTTCTGCATGAAGTCTGCTCTCCTTGATATAAAATGATCTATATTATATTAGCAGTCCATATAATATTAACTGTAAGTAAATATAAAATAGTGACAGACTGTAGTCTGTCACAAGTTATAACATTGACGGTTTTCACTTAAACAAGTAATTGCTTTTAAAATGATTTTTTTTCACTATGGATCATCTTCAGTGCTGAAACAGGAAAAAAAAATTATGATCATTTCTTCTCTACAAAGTAAAATGCCACTGTTTAAAGGCAGAAGTTTATTTTCCATTTGTCAAATAAAGTTCTTGGTCTAGTTTATTAGCTTCTTCTTTTTTCTATAATTCTACCAAGTAACCAGGCCCCAGTAACAATATAAATTTATTAATCTCATAAAGCAATTAGTGCAAAATCCAATGACTTAAATTATTTCAAAATGAGTGAGCTACAACATAATATTTAATTTTCATGATAACCCTCATTTATATACATAATATGACAATTTTGATTAAATAAATGCAAAGATGTAATGGATCAAACAAAGCAACCAAAAGTTTGTACAAGTAAAACTACCCTCTATGACCTGTGATTAAGTGAAATGATGGATATCAGTCATTTAGTCAAATAGTAAGCACTGTAGTTATTTCCTTGCTCCTGGTTTTGCCCACAGAAGATAGTCAAAAAACCTGTTAAGAATGAAGTGGAACTCTACTCTTATGTATTCTGGTGACATCGCATTTCATTTACCTTTTGATTTAAAAAAAAAAGGTGAAAGAAAACTCTAGCAATATTCTCTTCTATCCCACTTAGTTGTTTTCTTTTATAATATTTATTCCATTCAAAGATGAAAAATGTTGTTGTGGGATAAAGAAAAGACAGTTATATTTTAATGAAATGTGGGATGTGCAGAGGTAATTCAATTATTTTAATAATTTGAATAATTTTGCCTGTCTTCAATACAGTAAGCACTTCTGCTCTGATATAAATGTGAGTTACAGATGAAAGAACCTTTGATTGTAGAAAAGTGTGACTACAGTGTTGGATGCCCTCATCCAGTGAGGAGTGCTGGGTGTGCTAAGCCTTGGAGATGCACTGGGAATAAGTCTGACACTAACACCCAAACAACACATCATTGTAAGCTGCTCCCCTCTTTCATATGAATTATGGTACATATGATGGATATGGTAATGATCACATTCTTATATTTATGTATGAGCTATGATTCATAGTTGGCTTGATTATTAAAATCCAATAAATAATGTGAAAGGAACTCTAAATTATAGAATAAAGCAATAAAAATATTAGGCATGTGAGGGAGCAGGAAAATGTGGTCCAATTATAAAGTGCCAATAGAAACACCTTAAGCCCCCAAAACTATGAGACAAATGTGTGTTATTTAAGCAACCAAGTAGCCTATATTGGTTAAGTAACTGATTCTTTGTTACAGTAGCTCCAATGGACAAAGCCATACTCTATTTCCATATTAAAAATACCCTTTGTGTCTTTTGTAGGTATATATGCCAGACCAGTAATGTTCAAAGTTAAATTAGACTAAGGCATCCCTCACTTTCCTCGGTCTTCTTCATGTCATGCTCTCTTTATGAATGAGAAAATAATTCTCAGGATGGGGTGGGGGGTCAACCAATAAAATACTGTCAAAGCAGTTATAAAACCCTACTCATTAATTTAATCTTTAAATCTATCATCAGTCAAGAGAATGAGAATAAATTCTGTTTAACTTTCCCTGCTTACTTTTTGGCTATGTTGCATGGTAAGACAGACTGTTCTATATAATGTAACCCAAATTTCTAGCCATTACCCACAGGACTGAATAAGGAGGTAACGGCTTCATTAAGGTTTCTTGTCTCCACTGCTGTTTTGGTATAAGTTGGCATGTAACTTCCTTTTCTCACATCTGTACGCAAACAAATTGTAAGAATCAGAAGTGGTACCTATAATAACCTTTCTGTCACTTAACTTGGCCTACTAATTCAATTTTACTTTTGGTTCTCTAAGTTATCTCAAACACTTGAGAAGAGTGTTGCTAACGATTCACAAATAACCTAATTCCCATATTATTGGGTGTCTTTATTCCTTACAGCTTTCCTTACTGCCTCACATTTATGGTAAGTTCATTTCCATGCCATTAAAAGGATTTCGCCAAGATCAAACAACTGTAGCAACAACAATAACATTAACAACAACAACAAAACCACTGGACAAAATAAAAAACTCAAGCCGATATTTTTATTGTGAGTCAATAAAAATATCTAAATGAATTTGGAAGCTAAACTTTAACAATAACCTCCTATATGTTGAATTAACAACAGAAATAAAATTTTACCAGTATTATTTTGTCATGTAGTAGTATAATAAAACATCATGAATATAAATTCATGATGTAAATTAACTCTAATTATATGAAGTAATTTTATAAATAAGTCTAAAATAGAAATTTTGAGAGAAAGTATCAAATGACTGCATAGTGTGAATGAGTAAATTCAACCCTGGGCAAGGTCTATATTTAAATAAGGCTTTTGTAGGTTTGATTCATTTATTTGTCAAATTTCTACAAATGCCTAGAATAAATAAACATCATTTAATTTAATGTTTCATTTGCAATTACAAACTAATTAAAAACATTAAGAAATACACCCTTTATCACTAAGGTAAGAATAGGCGCACATTATTTTTATAATTACTTTTTTGAGGTTGCATTTGTTTATAATCTGTATATCATTTAGGGACATAGGTTCACATTTCAAATGTATATTACCACACTATATCCATCACAATCAATTTTTCCTTTGTTAAAATGAACAAAAGAAAGGGGCAAAAAGAAGTGGTAGGTTGAAAGCTGCTTATGAAGCCTCTGCTAAGAATAATGACAGCTGAGATAAAGTGAAGATTCAGACCAACCAAAAATATTCCTCATCAGTACAGTTGGATTCAAGGCACTGAAGGCGAGGTGATAATTTGTTTACAATCATTAACCTACTTCTCTCAGCAGTATGTTGCTTATTGGAAAAGAGAATAAGTTGAACAAATAATTTCCATTTTGCATACAGACACATTTCTCAGTAATTTTATGTATTTTTAAATTCCAAATTATAAAGAAACTAAACAATTCTCATTTGAAAACATTTTGAGGTTGAGTTATTTCTGATGTTCACACAGCCTCTGGAGATAATCAGTGCTTGTCCCAACATAGTTTTCATGGAAAGGACCTAAAATTATTATTTTTCTAAAGAGAGTACAAAACTTGGCAGATTTTTTTTTCTTTCTTTGCCTTTATCTCACTCTTCATTTTTCTTTCCAGGGATATATTTTAAATTATCAAAATTCATATGAGGCAACATTAATGAATTCTTTAAATTTCTGGAATTCTCCAACTCATGGAAATAACTGCACTAAAATGAGATTTGGAGTTATATATTGATTCCATATTTAACAAATGTTAAATAGAAGCAGCAGTGGTTTCACAATAAACCATCAAAAACAGCAATATATACAATTCCTTTCCTGTTTCCTACAGGTAATCAATAATTGATCTTATTATTCAAAATGATTATTTTGTAATGTTTGATTAGTTCAAGTTCTGAATTTCTCTGATATTATATACATATTAAATCATTTATTAGAGAGGAATAATAACTAATGAAGAAGTGAACAATGGTGTGGTGAAGGATGGACTTAAACTTATAGCTGGTTCTCAGAGTGATGTACACTTGAAAGACTTTTAATTCAATGCCATTTTAACTTAAAAATTGAAAAAAGTTAAACAGGGTAAAATAAAATTGCTATACTACAGTCTTAATAACAAAAGGATGATACAATACACAGATATCTAGTATATTCATTTAGATATCTTTAGTTTGAATATAGAAAATTTATCAGAATCTCATTTTCTTGGTTCTGCATCATATATTCCAGAGTTTCTAAAATATTGGTTGTTCGTGGGCTTAATATTGTCATATAATAATTAATTTTAACATATTTATCACTTATTAATGTATTTAATATACTATAAAAAGCCATTGACTAGTCTGGTACTGAGTATTCAATGAGCGAATGGAAGAGGGGAATTAGAACAAACCTGGGAATTCAAGGAATACTTTCTGAAAGCTATAATGCTTAATTTGAGTCTTGAATGATAAGAGGTAATGAAAAAAAATCTATTTGAGGTAATAAAAATAGCTTATGACATGAGTTACAATTTTTATATTCAATTGCCTAATGTTGCATAAAAATCACCACCTCAATTGATACTTAAACCAATTATCTTTTCTCTTGACCACTAGTCTGTGATCTAATTTGTAATGTGTTCAGCTGGTTTAATTTACCTCTGTTCCAACTGGTGACAGCAAGGTCCTCTCGGGCACCTATATCTGGTCTGGAAAGGGCTTGTCCAGAGAAGCCCTCTTCTCATATTCGTCCTCATTCTCAGGGAGGCTGCCCAGTATTCTACATGTGGTGGCAAGAGCTGGCAGTGCTTATGTCCAAGGACTTTACTGGTTCTTGTAAAGCTTGCTGATGATGAAAAGCAAGAATCTACTTAGACAAGAACTCTACATGGGCATAGATCCACCGAGGCAATAAGTATTGTTAGATATTATATAAGAAACAATGTTTACTAGGAATTATCTATCACACATGCTGAAACATGGAGACTGCACAGTGACTGCTGTGCAGAGGCTAAAATATGCAAGTCAGAGCGAACACGGTGACACGTGTCTTTAAGCGCAAGTACAGAGTCGGCTGAGACTAGGAATGCCTTGAGTCTGTGGGTTCTAGAGACCCGAGACCCGTCCGGAGCAACATAGTGAGACCTAGTCTCAAAAAATAGCTGGGTGTGGTGACGCACGCCTGTAATTCCAGCTACCTACCTGGGAAGCTGAGGTTGGGGATCACTTGAGTTTGACCCCGGGCAACGTGAGCCTGCAGTTCCCAGGGCAAAATAGCGAGACCTAGCGGAAAGAAGGAAGGAAGGAAGGGAGGAAGGGAGGAAGGGAGGAAGGGAGGAAGGGAGGAAGGGAAAAAGGGAGGGAGGGAGGGAGGGAGGGAAGGAGGGAGGGAGGGAGGGAAGGAGGGAGGGAGGGAAGAATATAATAAGCAAATATTGTTCTGCCAAAAAGTTTTGTATTTACCCTTAAGTGGATGGAAATCATTGAAAATCTAAAAAAAAAACAAAAACAAAAACAAAAAACAAAACAAAAACAAAAACAAAAAACAGTGCCCATAATAAGATCTGATTATGTCTTTAATATAATATATAATTTCAATAACCAATAAATTCTCTCTTAAATGACTATATGGAAGAGCATATGAATGTCATTTATTTTCTTAAGGGTAAGCATTATATTAGTTTAATCATTCTATATAAAAAGACAAGTTTGTTCTTGATAGTATTGCTTATATAGTAGTTTTGAATTGTAACTTTTGTCATTTTATCTTTAGAAATTGCTATATATCAAATGTTTGTGCCCCCCCCCCCCTACCAAAAGCACGTGTTGAAGATGTCCAGCCTTCATTGGTGGGATTTGTGATTTAAGAACAGGGCCCTTCCACCACATTGGGATGCTGTGAAAAGACAACTCTATCTCTACAAATCAGGCATAATCTCTCATCAGGTCTGCATCTCTTGGTGTCTTGACCTTGAATTTCCCAATCTTCAGAACTCCATTCAAATAAATTCCTGCTTTATTATAATTACCCAGTTTATTATTTTTATAGCAAAATAGACAGATTGAAACAGTAATTAATAGGTTTTAACTAGATAATCCTTAACAGATTTATGTTTTGGAAATTTTTATTGTGCTTGCAATGCTTGAGGAGATCATATTGATTGATACCATAATATATATTCACCATCATCATGTACACTATTAAAAATAGATCACAGTACTGTTGGCTTGAAAATATTTTGAAACAGAATTGAGCTGATTTCCATATGCTATCATCTAATTCTCTGTTCTCTCAATGCAATGTAGCCCATCACATTTTTTTTTTCCTGGCCAGCAATCTACATTATAATCACTCCTATTGCTTTCAGGTTAACCACAATGAAAGGGGAAGACCAAAAGATACATCTCAAAAACATGTCTCCTTTTTTCTTTATTCTTGTTTATACATTGAGACATTTTTCGAAATATTTTTAATTCAAACCAATTCTATATGAAACATCTTATTCAATAATCCTTTGTTCTAAATTTGCTTGAATATAAATATTACCACTGCAATTTTAAGAGTATTTTTGCAGTAAGTATAAATGGTCAATCTATTAATTTTTAATAACAAGGAAAAATGTTCACTTATTTTAAAGAGTGTTTTAATGTATAGTTCAGAATCCAAGTGGTTAGTTTAAATCATGTATTTTCCTACATACATGCAATCTTGAAAAAGGTAACCTTTAGTTTCATTCTTAAATCTAAATGCTTTGTAAGGCTAAGAAAGAAAAGTTATATCAAATTTCTCACTTCTAGTTTTGAATAATTTTATTATTTTCTTGTACTCTGGGAAAGCTATACAATGTTTCTGGGATTCAGTCTAAATTTTTTTTTCTTAATTTAGTCAGTTACTTCTAAAATATTTTATGCAACTATTTTTATATAAAATATGTATATTGTTTAGTTCAGACATTTAGACTTCTTTAGCCCAGCAATTATTCTTTGCAACTCTTTGGTATAAACAAGGGAAGATAATTGTATCTTTTGTATTTAGTACTTTCATTTAAATTTAAGATTAACAGCAAATGGTGTGAGAAGGTCAAATCAGGTGAAATGATTTCATATTATGTTTCATAGATGGCAGACATTTTTAGTTACATGGTTAGAATACTTTTTACTCACTGAATTTTCCTTAAATTCATGTTACTATTTTGTCCAATGAAATAGAAGAGCAAAGCATACAAACTTCATTCACCTAAAATATGGATTTCAGATGTGTTTAATATATGAATATAATCTAGTTTTAAATACAGCTACATAAAACTTGCAGATCTTCAGAAAATTGTAAAATTGCATAAATATGGGAATTAAATAATAAAACAATGCTTATCTTGACTATCATGTAAAGGCATGTATTCTATTTAACAAAAACATGCATGGTAACCCTGTGTCCATTTTTCAGTCAAGTCATTACTACTTTTTCATGTAAAGTTTTATAAATATTTTATATTAGAGTCTAAAAAGATACATTATACTTTAGTTAGAAAGAATTATGTTCTCTGTTTATTGCTTCTGAGAGGAATTTTTTTGTTCTTTCTTAACCTACTTTGGTTTCTTTGATTGCCCAATAATATAATGTGCAACAGAGATTAATAAAAAAGAACAGGTTTTATTTTGTGTGCACATAGACCCGTAAATAGTGAGGGACCAAAATAGGGTTGTTTATGCAGCTTTTAGATAAAGAAGCATTGCATTTGTGAAGAATAGGTCAGCAAAGAGATTTCTGAATGTTTTCAACTGGACAACTAATTTAGTGAACTAAGCAGAGCTGACTTACACAACTCTCTCTCTCTCTCTCTCTCTCTCTCTCTCTCTTATCGATAAGAAGGGGGAAGACATTTTACTTAGAGATTTATTTCTTGAATCCAAGGGAGACAGAGTAAGAAGTCAGAGAAAATTCCTATTTTTAGGAGAGAGTTTGTGGGTATCCTTTATTCTCTGTTTCCTTTATTCAAAATAATCAGCATTCTACTTTGATATGTTTTGAAGCAATCAAATCTACATATTTTTTCTTTCTACCTACCTCTATTCAGAAAACATGATTACTGAAATCTACAAAATTTCATATCACCAAGGGTTGATATAAGCCCCGACAAGAGTAAAGTCACTCATGCTTTCAAGAATCTCACAATATATCTCACAGCCCCATAAATGATTATCACAATATATGATCCAGTCTCAGAAAACTACATAAATAGTGATAGAGAGTTAGCAGGGATATATCACTGATAGTCAAAAGGGTAGTGAGCCAGGGGTTTTATCAGTTAGATTGCAAAGCTCAAGACTGGCTAAGGTGAAGAGGTTAGCTATTCTGGATTTCTTTCTCCCCATCTCTAAGAACAGTTCTAACATGAGTACATTCAATTCATTTAACTACCTGATGCAATGCTATCTCTTCACTTCCATCATCCTTATGAAGTATAAACATCATTCAGTCTCTCTGTTTTCAAATGTACTTCATGTCATAGCATTTAAATTCACAGTCCCTAGGTACTTTAGTCTAAAAATGTTGGCACCTATCTCCTTGAAGACTTTTACAAAACACAGATAGAAACTTTCTGGCTCATTTGTTAATTGTTTGAGGAGGTGTGTATGCCTGTTGTTCATCATATTCTGTTTTGTTTGTTCTGCTCTTGAAACTGCTACTGACAAAATTTTGAACACACTCTATTTCAGCTTTTGTGCACTGTATCCCCACATGGCTTAGTAATTTAGTTAAAGCATCAATTAGGTTTTTGTATTACTTAAAATGATATAATGATAATGTCTTTCTTGAACAGAAAGGAACACAAATTATAGAGCAACTTGTATGAAGCAAAAATTATGGTCAGTGTTTATGTACTATCTAAATTACTCTCCAAATGGGTACAACATACATATAGAAATGTTCACAGCCTCTGTGGCACACCATCCCTATGTTGAGATTCTATCCTACATGGTGCTATCAGAAGGGATAATGCTGATGGAGGGTGAGTAAGGGACACATTGCCTATGACAACACAAAGGCAATGACAAAATCTGACCAATTGGTCCATATGAGTTTCTCCCCACAGGTCCTAGTATATATTTAAAATCTTACATGTAGCCCATTTTTTCACCTATCATTACCAATCCTCAAAGGAAATTTATTCTCCCTTTTTGTTACTTCTAATGGCATAGTTGCATTCATTTCCTTGGACTTTAGAACAAATATCCACACACTTGGAAGGCTCAAAAACAGAAATGTCTATGTTACAGTTTTGGGGCTGAGAAGTTTTAAGCAGATATTTAACCAGGACTACACTACCTCCAATGGGTCCAGGACAGAGTCCATTCTTGCAGCTTCCAGCTTCTAAGAGATCCACACAATCTTTCTTGTGGCAGCTGCACATGGTCATTTGTACTGTGTCTTCTTTTTTTTGGAAAGAGACCCATAGTTGGATTTGGGGTCAACTCTTATCCAGAGAGATCTCAAATACATTCATCAGCAAAGTCATGTTTTCCATACAAGGTCACATTCACAGATATTAGGTATTTACATCTTTATGCAAACTACCATTAACTAATTATAATAATGAAAGGTTGATATAAAATAACTAGAGTAAACCAAAAGTTCTAAGTTTAGTATACATCATTGCTTTTAATTACTCTGCTGTGTTTATGTATGATTATTACTGCCTTGATCTATTTCTGTGCAAAATAATATTAGACTCACTGCATATTTCCTATATTTCAACTTATTTTTATTTTAATGAGAAGTGACTTAATGCATGGGGTTTATTACATATGAGGAAAGAGATGTAACATCAGATTGTGTTGAAACAATTCAAACATTCATTAAAACAAGATGCCACTAGCCACTTTTAAAATTAAAGGGAACTCTAAAATGAAGCTATAATGTAGAAAATAAACCTTTCAGGGCTTGGGAGTGCTGGATTCATAGAAAGCAGAAGTATTTTCTGGAAAGTTTGTGTACCATGCAGGATTAGCAGTGACTACTAAAATAGAATAGATGAATGAATATAGATGGGGATGCATGGCTTTTCCCTTTATTATCTCGGTGAACAGCAGAAAATCCTGTTAGATTAATTTACCTGGAAGGCTTAACCAAAGATCCTGGGAAAATCATTTCCAGAAGATCCAGCAGTAGACAATAACAGATACCAAATGGTTGTTCTAAATCTAAATCCTTAATTATATAACAAATATAAGAAGAAATATATGAATGAAAATACTAAATTCAGTATGTATATATGGTTGGATAATGGATGTTGGATAGCCTAAGAACTTCTTACTCACTTATTATAAATCTTTTTTTTTGTTAGTTTTAACCTAAGAATTTAAAAAATAGTGTATTTGACTAGTTTAAGGAACATATATAGGAGGTAGTCTAAGAAAATGCTTTATTTCTTAATCTAATAATATATAACCAATGTTGCATTTAGAAAACTAGCTTTGTTTTCAATTTCTAAGAGAATTTTCAAGTATTGAATGCACCACCATTTCTACAGAGTAATGTCAGGAAATAGAAATATCATGGTTAATAAAACTCAAGAAGTTATGATAGACCTAGTTTTTAAAATTTTCTAAAGCCCTATAGGTAGCACACATTGCTGAGTTTCCAGTTCAGAGATTCTCACATAAAGCACTGCATCACAAGTCAGTCTGGTCTCCAAATGAGCAGATAAGGTTTGGTCTGAAGGAATGCATAAAGAAGTAAGTCTTCTCCCATTCCTAGTATAAATACACACCTCAGTTGACTCCATAGATAGAGTACTTGACAACACTAAACATTTATAGACAAATATTTAACTTTTTTTCAATGTTTAAATGGGGACTTTTAATAATAGTAACGAAACTTATACCCTATGAATTTGTGTGTGTATATAATTTACACTTTATTTATAATCATTTTATATACTCGGACTAAGATATTACAAATTATCACATACTATTTCATCTCCTATTAATAGTTTGATCAAAAAATCTCTTGATTAAAACATCTCATCACTTCAGGGTTTTCTATTTTAAGACAAGAACCAGATATTTGGAAATCACAGAGCTAGAGAACTGCATCTCAACGATGTGGTGACAGATATCCAAAGGGATGTCAATTTACACCTCCAAATCATAAACATTACTCTTAACAAATGTTAACTCAATTTAAAAAAAAAAAAGAAAGAGAAAGGAAGGAAAGTATTACAATCAGAATCTGAATGTCTCACTTTACATGTACATTGCAATATTTCCAAAAGTAATGTCAATGCATTGTTAATGAGTTTGACAAATGGTATAGCTGCATGAAAATTATTCATTAACCCAAAAGCTCTTGTCCAGTACTGTCAATCAATTCCCCCCCCCCCATTCCAGACTTTCCTTCCATGATGGCTTCAACTGCTGTTTCACTTGGGGCTGTCTGATAAGGTCTTGCAAACATGGACATTTACTCCATGACCTTCTGTGGTTGACTCTGGTCACTTAGCATAATTCTTCAGAGGTTCATCTGTGCTGTGACATATCAAAAGTTTCACTGTATGACTTCCATGTGTTTTTCAACTGATGGGTATTTGTATTGTTTTTCAGTCTATTTAGAACAAAGCTGCAGAGCATATTTGCATAGAAAATATTGCTTGGGCATATGCTTGCATTTTTCTTACATAAATACCCAGAAGTGGGATAGCTGATATGTATGGTAAATGTAGGTCTAATTTAAGAGAAGAAGAAAAAGCTGACAAAAATGCTTTCCAAAGAAGCTTAGCCATTTTTCTTGTCCTTCAGAAAATATGGGATTACCACTACAGTGTTCCCAGGAGATCTTTGCTTTATATACATTGACTTGTTGCCTTTCTAATGGGTATAGTATTTCATTATTGTTTAATTTACATTTCAATAATTGCAAGTTGAGCATATTTTACCAGTTTTCTATCTATATCTCTTTTATAAATGACAATTGTTTTGGTTCATTTTTAAATTCTTGTCTTTTAGTTACAGTCTTAATAATTTATTTTAGGTATTATAAAAACTTTATAAGAACTTGTAGTGAAAATATTTTGTCAAGCTTTATCTTTCCATTTCCCCAATAGTGCTTTTGTATATATTTGTAAAAAATCTACAATTTACTGCATTTTATTTCCATTGTTATTTCCTCTAAAAATGTGTTAACTCCACTTCTCAATATATCAAAATATTTTCAACTTTTAGTTCCATATTTACATCTCTGATCAAATTTAGAATGATTGCATCTATTCTAAGAGAAGGGGTCAATTTGTATATCTAGTTATTCCAGTATAACTACAGCAAAGACAAACCCTATCCAGTGAATTAACTTCATGGCATGCTTGTTTCAGTTGAATGTTCTATATAGAAGTGAATTTATTTCTACAATTACTGATCTTTTTCATTGATCTCATCCACTTTATGATAACATTGCATTCTAAATAATATTTTACCTCAAAAGCAGTATATGTATCTTTAACTCAGTCACTTAATACCAAACTATGCCTGCATCACTTCCCCACACCTAGGCTAAGATATTTGTAGGAATTTAAATATGCGCAGTATTATATTCTCTGAACTTCACTTATCCATATAATCTTCACATATTTTCAACTACAAGTTAAAAAGATACTTAGGGATTTTAAATTGTGAAAGAATGAATCCTGAAGAGTAAGGTGAGGACTAATTTCAACTAAGTCCTTCAAACAATCACACAGGATGTTTTTATTCAAGTTCTGATTGAAATTTTACAGGCACTTTCATTTCAATCATGTACAAAAAAAAATCACAATTTAATATTTAATAATTCCAATAAAAAGAGAAAAATGGATTCTTATTATGACTAACCTAGTAGCTGAAGATTTTTATAATTCTTTGTCTGTCTTTCATGTATTTTCTATCATGTACAACTATTTTACAAGATTTTCACATCACGTTGAATGAAAACATGTCTTTCTTGTATTATTTGTTATCTGCATAATTTTATGAGAAGGTACACCTTTAAATATTGCTTCAAATATCTGTTCTTTTCTTGTGTGAAATATGAAAATAATTTATGATATAAGCAGTTGAGAAGAAAAGTTGTAATTGAAAAATGTTATTTTGATTTTGGAGAACTTTTCATTTTGGGAAAGAAAGGAAGAAAGGAAGGGAGGAAAGAAGGAAGGAAAGAAGGAAGGAAGGAAGGAAGGAAGGAAGGAAGGAAGGAAGGAAGGAAGGAAGGAAGGAAGGAAGGAAGGAAGGAACAAACTTATAAATTAGTAAATTAAAAAATGATGCAAATTACCACCACAAAAATGGAAATATAGAATCTTTCAAATATACAATGCTGTGCTGGTAATACATTCCCCATATTGCACACTGTATTGCTAAGATTTACCTCACAAGTGAAACTTTTTACCTCTGACACCTATATCTATTTCCTCCTCTCTCTCTCTCTCTCTCTCTCTCTCTGTCTCTGTCTTGCTCTCTGTCTCTGTCTCTGTCTCTCTCCCCTTGCTTCCCCACCAATTTCTATCAAAAACCAGTTAAGGAATGAGATTGCTTTTGCTTTTCTCTGATTTACTTTTCTTGGAATAATGGGCTCAAGTTTCATCCACAGTATGTGGTAAATTGTGACATTTCCTTAAGTCCATAATCTTGATACCACTGCATAAAAGCTTTTCTCTCCACTTTAGTTGAAGAAATTATTTTTTTAGCAATGAAGTCATATATATGTTTAAGTGAAAAAAAAATATATATATACATATTTTAAATAGGTATAAAATATTTAACAACCTATTTATACAACTTTGGTTAAAATTCTCTAATGTAACTCCTTTAGCTTAAGAAAAATCAACAAGAATTTCAAGAAATTAAATGCCCAATTAGACAGTGACATCCATGAAAATGAAAACTGAATTGTGTAATATAAAAAAATAAATTGAAGGTACATATCTAAATATAATATCAAATAGGATATATATTCACAAAAATAATATTAACTTCAAAAAGTAGTACACTGGTTATTTATTTGATAATCTGCTTGTTGAAATTGATGAATGGAAGATTTGTATCTTTAATACAGCACAGCTTTTTTTTTCACATTCCTTCTTCCATTTTTCTTTCTGAAATTGTCAAAATGTAATGTTCTAAAATGTTTTGGTTCTTGAATAAATGTTACCTGATTTATGTAAATGCTATATTAAATTGGCAATTTTAGTAAAAGTTTGCAAAATTGAAAATGAATTATCCTCTGGGGGGAAAAAGCAGTTTTTATTCACTTCAGGTGTGGTGAAAATTGTCTACCTTATAATGTCAAAGGTGGCAGAACATGGATTTTTTCCAGTTCTAGAAGTCTGTAAGGAATGATACCATGCCTGCAGCTGTTCTTTTAATGATAATTTATTGTTACACAGAAAAGGAGAAATAGGTCAGGTCTGTATATAGCTTCACAGGTATTGAACTCTATTCTTTTACTTCTGTCTTCAGGTGTTCTCTAGATTATGGAGCAGAAAAATGAATCATAATTCATTTTCAAGTTTGCCAGAAGCCACTAATGTTTCTAAATTGGTATTCATGCATTATTATATTTTACATTACAAAATCTTAAAGAAACAATAAAGAAAATTGCATTTTTACAGAAAATCTTACTTCAGGGTAAAAACTGCAATTTGTTGATTTTTTTTTACATCTCTTGTTTTGACAACATATTAATGAGATTTTAAAAATCTTTTAATAACTTTTGTCAACTTAATAAATGAAATAAATGCTGGCAAATAGTAATAAAGATTAACTGAAGGTGAAAGTAAGGTATCAAATAAAATACATTATCAGAGACAGGAACATATTATGTTTTTGGAATATATATAATTTAATATATTTATTTGTTGGAAACTGAATCAAAAGTAACCAGGCTCTAAGATGAATAATTGAATATCTATTTCACACACATAGCAAATATTAAACTGCAAATACCAGGAGACCTACTTGCAGGTAAACCTGACATGATTTCCATAAAAGTTCCACAGTGTTTCCCCCTATTAATACTTCTTGTGTGAAAAAAATAGATAAAAGGCAGGCATAGAGCTATAATTTTTTAAATATGTTGAGTTCTTGAAAATATTATGTAAATTGATTTATAATTTGAACTCTGAAAAGTTTAGCCAAAATTGTCTTCTTTCTAATTTTGAGATATCTGACCACCAATCTCCTGCATCTATTACTGAGAAAAAACAGTAACCTTTATTTAAATACTGCATACATTTATTTAAGTGAATAATAGAAAAACAGAATATTAATAAATCCACTATATAGTCAAATATTATAAAATGTATTTTACTTTTTATTTGCTTCATTTACTTATATCTGCAATTTCTCAATGTGTGTTAGAAAATATGGGATCTCTGAAGGAGTAATATATTTTTCTGCAAACATAGTCCAGAATATAATTCACTCATTTTTTCCTACCCATATTTCTTTTAAAATTATTCTAAAAAGAATCCATATCCTGTGGAAGTAGAAAAACTGGTCATTTAATAAGGTATATGGAGGATAGTGATGGATAGATAAAGGCCCATACTTACTGGATCACAAGCATATGAAAGGATGGTCCATATAGCTATTTATATAACAGGACAGAAACAAACTAAGGAAAATATTGTTCAAATAACTACAAAAAAATGAACATAACCGGTTCCCTAAAACTAGCAATAGCAAACTAACTACTCACAATTGACAGTCATTGTTTACTTGGGTTAAATTTATGATGCATGGGTAAGACAAAAATGAAATAATTTTCTTTCCTTTCTCGGTGGTTTGGAGATACAATGTGTGATATCTTTAAGACTTTTTTTTTTAAATTATTAACTTTCCTTGGAAATGAGAAATTTCACTTTTAGTCATTTGTGTCACTGCAAATAGCTAGGGACATGGACAAAAATATGTGAAACAAAACTATGATTGGTTAGTAAGTAATCTTCTGGACTTCCAGGTAAGGGAAACACACAGATCTTCTCTTTTCTTTAGAGGTGAAGAGACAAAGTAGGGCTTCAAGGGTCTAAGAAAGTTTAGAATACATCAAGACAAGAATCACAGAAAAAAAATGCAGTTAGACAATAGAGCTCTCAAAAAAAATATCTATGGAAGGATTCACTTTAGTCTTTGACTGACTTAGTAATCTGTGGATTTGTATAAAGAAATTCCAAAGTACAATGAAAAAATAAACTTTCAACTAAAGAAAAATTTTCAAGAAGGCATAAATTTAAAAACCAGAGTTACTTAATAAAGGTCCAGAAATTGCTGGAGATGCCAAAATTCAAAGTATACAAATCTTTTTAAATATCAGTGACATGCAAATGAAATCCCAGAAGAATGTCATCATACTGATAGGGAAGACACAAAGAGTACTCTAAATCAACCCAGATTGCTTGAAAATATATGCTGAATAACTACCTATAAAAACTACAAATTTCCTTCAAAGAACATTCAGTTTTTCTTTATATTTCTTGACAATTAACTCTAAATATCTCTATTAAATGTGAATATTTTCAATACTATCTTATTTCACTGTTAAGAGTTTTACAGGATAATAAAATATTTCCAAAAAAGAAATTTGCAGTTATGTTGTTGAATCTTTTCTATTTATCACTTTGCTGGTTGATTATTTGCTGATTACATTGCTGATAAAGCTCATGTCATTTAGAATTTGTGTGCTTGAGTATTGGATCTGGGGTATAATCATGATTTTCAGTACAAAGGTAAACATTTGACAGGCATTTTTATCCTGTTTTCTTCTTCCTATCATTTGTTTGTGATTGAGGAAAATACTAGTTATTATTTTTTTAAAAAGCATTGCATTTATTGGTGGGTTTCTTTATTATTGTAAGTTTAAATCATTTTGAACATTTTTACAGAGTAAGAGAGCCTTTTGCTTGCTATTCACCATATCATATCTATTTCCTAAGTAGTACATAATATTATTCAACATTCAAAACCACTTGCTATCCTAGAGGTACTACAAGCATGGAAACATTATATTCCATAGTAAATTTTCTCTGTCCACATAACTATTTTTTATATGGCCCCATCTTAGCAGTTGGAACCAATTTATACTCTGTGGTCAGAACCAAAAATTATAAGCTGAGAAAAAGTCCAAATGTTTAGTCTTCTCCCAATTCATACACTGAAACCTAATCCCCAATACCACAGGAACTGGAGAAGAGGTCTTGGGGAGGGGGAATAATTATGTTGTGAAGGCAGTGCCTCAAGAATGAGGTTATATTGCTTTTATAAAAGAGATCTATTTCCTTTGCCCTCTGCCTTATGAAGATCCGGTGAGAAGATGAATGTGGATGAACCAGGAACCTGCTCTTCATTAGACACTAACTCTCCAGCAACCTGACCTTGAACTTCCTAGCTTCCAGCATAACTGAGAAATTTCTGTTGCTTAAAAGATACCCAATCCATCATATTTTTGTCACACAATCCTACAATGACTAAGACAGAATGATCATTTATTCTGATCACTACCATCTACATTTCAATTCAGTAACCAAATACACAGAATTTATCTTCTATACATTATTCAAATCCATCAAATTTATTTGCAATCTTTATATCTAACTCTGTGCTAGGCTCCCCATTCAAATTATTTTAGTAGATTATTGTCCTATTTTTCGGTCTGGCCTTTTAATGAAGTATTTTAGACTTTGTATCTAGAGTACTTTTAAAAATTCAAATCTGATTATGGCACTTTGTCTAGAACACTTTCTAGAGCTCGCTATTGCTGAAGGGAAAGACAATCATACATCTTAGCAAGACCATTCACTACCTGTCTAAATTCTCTCTAAATCTTCTCTATCAGAAATCTTTGGTGATATTTCTTCCCTTCTTCAAACTTTCTCTCTCTCTCTCTCTCTCTCTCTCTCTCTCTCTCTCTCTCTCTCTCTCTCTCTCCCTCTCTCTCTCATCTCAAATCCATATTCCAACCACCACAATTTCATGAACTCTTGGAGATGAGCTTTTTTTTTTTCTTCTACGATGATAAATATAGGATAGGTCACGTATTATCCCTAAAATTCAGATGAGTTAATTGTACCTCATTATATGAGGTGCAATATCTTTTCCCAAATAGTTAGTACCCAGCATTTAGCTCATACTAACAATTTGGTCAATAACTGAATGTTTTCCAAAATGGATTCTCATGAAGCATATCTCAACAGCTCCCACCATTACTTCATTAATTTTTTATTTTTAATAATTGCTTAGCAACTTGTCTAGCTCTCCTTCTACATGTTCAGTTACTAGATAACAGGGGCAAATATTCTTCCTCTTCTCTACATCAGTTCTTATTTTCATGAATACAAGGTAGAAGAAGGAAAGCATCCTAGATATTGCCATATTTAGCATGCAGAGGGGCATCCTTGTTATTTAGAATCCCCTCATTATTACAATAAATAAAGTTCTAAAAATGTGTGTTTAAACCGAAGAAAATACCAATCTGAACCAAAATTCTATTTTAAAATTACTGCAGAAAATAATTGAATCAACTGTGAACAATAATATTTTTGAAAGAACATTTTCATATCATTACAAAATGCATTCCACTGAACTGTACACCTGCTATTTATTGTCAGTTCAAAAGAGATCTCATGGTAGCAGCAAAAGAACTGCAAAAGGTGAGGGAAATATGTACACAGTAGTTATTTACATTGGCATGGATTATCTATCATTTTGAGTGTCATGCTTTGAGCTGAAATGTAGCAATAAAATATTACTGAACACCTACAGAAACAGGAGACCATTTCTTCAATCCCGTTCTAGTACATAATCTGGGGCAAATGCCTAAACCATTCAGAGATGTCCTTTGATCCCAAGATTAGGAATGATAAATGACCTATGTCAAATGACTATAGTGAGGATTCAGTTAAGAAAAATAGTAAAAAAATCTGTGAAAGTTAGTATTTGATCAATGAATGCTAGTTTGTTTGCGGAATGCTGAGGAACTTTTTCCCCTCAAGTTTCTACACCAATGAAGTAACTCTTTGGACATTCTGGCAGATCTTGCATAATCTTAGCCTATGTATGCTCCTAGGTCGCTATCAAGGGCCTTAAGCAGAGAATGTCTTCTTCAGGCAATTCTGTGAGACCCCATAGAAGGCAGGAGAGGACTTTGAAAACATTTTGCTCATTTTGACTCAACACCTTTGTCCCTTTTCATATGTATTCCTTCCTGGTGACAACACACACCATCCTCATCCCACAATTAGAATTATTAAAACTGTTGTTTATTAGTTGCTGTTAGTTCAGAATTCAGCTTTCAGCACAGATCCACCTAACTCACCAGTTATGTTCTGTTTCATGAGGAACATAGATATGGGTTTAGAGCCAATTTAATCTATTGCTTTTACCATCACAGTTGGTAACTAGAAGGGAGTAAAAGTCTTCCTGGACATAAAATGTCTTTGTCAGAATGCTTGTTTCATAAGAGAGACTCTGAAGGCTAGGTAGAGGTTATCTTCTGAAAGAAAGTATTTATAAGTTCAATGAAAAAAATCTGTCTCTTTAAAGGTGTTCTCTCACAGTACTGGGAAGATGAAACCTCCTAACCTTTTTCAGGGAAAATGGCAGAATTTTAATCTGTAAATTATCTTAGATTTGCTTGCTTACCTGGTAACTTCTCATAGGGACCTTTCCTCCATGGGAGAAGTCTGGTGTATTAGTGATAAGAGTTGCTGAGTGATTCAACAGCACTGTCTGTCTTGCAACCTCATTTAGATAAGATTTTGTTACTTGGGTATGAGGCTAAAATACTGTCACTTGACCAGAACTGCTCTCACCAAATCTGTTTCTAACAGCCAACACAAAATGCAAATGAGAAAGCTTTGAGTGCAAAAGAAAAACAAAAAATTATGTTAAACCGGACATTAATGGCAGAGAAAAAAACAGCAAGTTGAAGGGACAGGAACAACTAGTGGAATATTATAGACAGGGTAGAGAGGGAGAGGAAAGGTAGAAGGATTTGAGGAAGTATCATGGCTTTTCAGAGATGTGCACTCTCAGATCTTCCCTCTCTTGCGTTGTAATATTACAGATAAATCCATGCTGTTGTTGGAATAGCTGGCGGTTGTTATTTGTGGTCAATATATTTTAATTCATGAATACTTTTAAAAAGAGCATTATTTAAAATATTTTATATATTTTTATTCAATAACATGGATAGGATACAATATTATCTAAGCATTCCTTCTGGCTTAATGCTAAGAATCTTAGTTATTAGATATATGTACTTCAATTTTAAGAAGGGGAAGGTTTTTGTATCAGGAGCTGTATTTATAATCTCATATCTATTTGAGTATATATAATTTATTCAAGAAACCGAGTATTTAAAATTTTTGCCAGATTGATATTGTGTGCAAATGAGACAGAAGCCTTCAAACGGACAAGCCAAAGGAAAAAAGCAGCACTTTTTAAAAGTTACCTTCTGTGCCGAGATTCATATCACCTGCATGTCAGGGTTTCCAAAGTCACAGTGCAATTTATACAACAGGGTTTTATTTACAAGGAAAGTTAACTGGGAAAACAAAAAGTCCTTAGAGCCACAAGTGGCCATTTATCTTACCCTAATCACCATTTTTAGTGCCAAAGCTGCCAAAGACACATGTACATGATGGTCATGGATGGAGGGGCCCCTCTGACCCTCCAAACCTGAGACAGGAACTCTGCAAAATCCAGGCTATCTTCAGTCTTTTTCAGTCTTTTTTTTTTTTTTTTTTTTTTTGCTCTTCTCTCTCCAGCATTCTAAGCTCTTCTGTTTCTCCAGGGTTCTTCAAACATTTTCAACAAATGCTGATGTAAAAATCAGTTTCAAATCCCTGGCTATCTCCAGGTACCAGCTTTTCATGCTATCTTGCTATGGCACCACGCTCTCCACACCAGCTAGTCTTCTGTTAGCTACTCTCCCACTATGACTCCTTGCCACCACCACCTCACTCTTCCTGGGGCTTCTCCACCCTGGCTGGTCAGTCAGGCTACTCTTCACCAGTCCACCTTTCTCATGTCTCTCCCTTCCCAAAAGTCTGTCTCTCCCAGTATCTACTCCTTCTTACTTCTTTTTTTTTCCTCCTCACCTCCCGAAAACCAGAGCCTCCAATTTCCCTCTACATACCCTCTTGTTGATTCATTTTCTCTTCCCCACCCAGTATTTGCAACAAACTAAAAGAAGGGTTTGCAACAAACTCTTAGGGTTTAGGCCTCTGTGCTTTTCAGACAGAGCTAATGACAATTCCTAAATTTTATTACTGCCCATGTTGGGGTTATGGCTAATGTGATATTCTTATCGGCAGAGAAATGGTTTGAAGTAATAGAAATGTTTCTTTATCTCAGAGGTTCTACAATTTAGTGTATATATATTTATTTAGTATATATATATATGTACATGAATGAACATGTATATATATATATATATATATATATATATATATATATATGTACATGAATGAACATGGTATTTGGAACGCAGGAAACCATATCCTTTGATCAGAGCACTATCTTTTTCAGATTCAAGAAAGAAAGCAGAACATTTATCTCCATTTATCTCTGTCATTTACCAAAAATAACTGAAGATAGTCTTTATACTAAAAATAAATATTTTGAAGTGGCAAACTTTGGTAGCCTGTAGCTGAAATTAAGATTGGAACATTTGGAAAAGCATATTTATGAGTAAGAATTGAATGAGATTTCCCCCCTAAATATTTCACGCTGAAGGAATTGCAAAAACATATGAATAGAAAATACTCTGTGAGTCTTGATACTTTCTGGATTTGGTTTGCCCAGAACATTCTAAGAGACCTCATTCATAAAGTAGGTCTTTGTGCTGAAAAAGAAACATTAGTTTCAAAATGGAGTCACTCATGTTAAATCCTAATCTCTGACTAGACTTTATATCTAACTTAATTTGCAGTTTTAGCCCTTCTCAGGAACGTAACACTGACCCGTCCTGCTCAACAATAGCAGGTGACCTGCAGAACTTGACTTGGTGCTAGGATCTCAGGGAGGGTAACCTAGAATAAAAGAGTTTTCTGAAACAATCCTAGAGAAAAAATAAAGACCCAAAATATAACAAGCAAACAAACAAAAAAGAAACATAACTTCGTCCAAAGTTCTTTTGACTATCAAAAACTTTATTTGTGCAATCACTTCTTGAGCCTTTCTACATGCTAAGTAGAATATTAGATGACATTCATCAATCCTTTTCTAAAACTAATCAGTACCTAAAATTATTTAGATAGAATGTGCTTGATAACAGCAGGGATGAGGGACTTTGAAGAGACACAACAAGTTCGACTCTCTGCCCCTTGCATATTTTGGTATTGGGTCTATCTTTAAAAATGCAATGAGACCTAAATTGAAGATGATTTACTTATTACTCAACATGAAACCTGTAAGAACATACTTTTCTTTCGAAAAAAATTTTAATCAAATACTCAGTATTTGCTGAACTCCAATATATTAGCATGCAAACTATTGCTAGCATTCTAATTATTTCTTAATTCTATGATTATATTTTCCCATGAGTTTGAACTAAACAATCTAGTTTCAAGCCATCTGATGCCTACATATGTATGCCTATGTGTATATGTCATATTATATAATGTATACACAGTTGATATTTATAAAAGTTTCTAATTATGATTTCTTCAAGGAAAGCAATAAACTAGCCAATTAAAATAATTTTGTTTATCTAATTGTCACCTGGTGTTGGCCCATTTGATAAATTATAATTTATCATCTAGTGTTGGCCCATTTGACAATCAAAATAATGCTTATATCCTAATCATTTTTCATTTGATTTAAAAAATTTAACTGATTATTTTAATTATGAATGAATTGCAATTTATACTCAAGTGAGATTTAGTATTTTGCAACAAATAGTTCTTTTTATTATAGTAATTATCATCTCAAAACTACTAAGACACAATTTTATAAATTATTGTTGGATTTGTTTCAATCTAGTAACAGTTACTCATTTAGTACATGGCATATATATATATATATATATATATATATATATATATATATATATATATTTGTATTTTTGCCATTACTTAATGTATACAACACAAAGAACTTTCAGAACATACATAAGAAGGTGAATTAAACTATTTCTATCTATGAAATGATTTCAGATTTACTTGTGTAAAGGGTTAAGGTTATACGAATGTCATCTCTTTACAAAATACTGCACTCTAGTTTTATTACTAATTCCCCTCTGTATCAAATCAAACACTGCATATGGTTCTAACATTGATTTCTTAATTTTATGAAAATTGCCCTACCAACAGCTGGTCTCTTGAACAAATGAATATGTCAATGACTGATTACAGATTAATGACATAGTGATTCTTCAAAGGTGCAGCAATTCAAATTCAAATTTAGCTTGTTAGTATAGAATGCTTACATAAAGGCAACATTCTTTAACTTATGAATTTAGATATTTTTATTGGCATAAATTGAATTCTTTTGAAGACCTAACAAACACACTTTGCAAAATGGCTAAAGAATGTAAATCTAGGTTCACTGAAAAGCACATCCGCTTTGAATGTGATGATTTGTCAAGACCAGCATGAAACAACAGCTAATCAAATTTGCCAAAGGCATTATCAAACAAGCTCTTTTAAGGTATGTATTTAAAACACTTATTAAACATGTAAAACATTAAAGTTTAGTTAAAATTTATAAAGTGCTCTGAAATTCTCTTGCCAAATATATATTTAAAAATATTTCATTTTTCATTAAAAATGATAGAAAATCCTAATCATAGCAATGGTTTTGCTTCCACTCAGGGATACTTACACATTACTATAACACTGAGAGAATTAATTTTTATACCATTTTTTCCATTCATTTCCTCATTTATTAGTTAAAGGCACAAATAATTACCTATTTTTTTTCTATTGGATTTGCTAAAAATAGAAGTTAATGAGCTGGAAATTGAATTCTTTATCCTGGGTCCCCACCTAGACTTTATAGCTAATCTCATCACAGTTTCAAACTCTCACAAACCAATCAATCTGGAATTTCCTGTTCAACACCAGATAGATGCTTTACATAATATGAATCTCTGCCTTGCCCAGACTGAAGATGCCATTACTGAAATAATCTTTTCTCTTGTTAATAACATTGTTCACCCTCCTTCTGTCTCCACTTTGTGTAATCACTTGCAGTATCGAAAGGATTCATGAATAATGAATAATAATAAAAAAAATCATGTAGTGAAGTCAATCTTTATGTTTTGGAGACTTTGAGTTTCCGTGAGTAAGTAAGAAATCTAGAAAGAATGAGGGCTAAAGAATGAGGACTAAAGCTAAGAAATATCTACTGTCAGTATCATTTTTTTTCCTAATTTGGAAGAATTTTGTTTTTCTATATTATGATGACTGACACAATGAAAGGTGAGCTCTCATTGTCTTGCATCACCTGCCATTAGATATAAAGAAATTTTACTGATACTAAATGCACCAAAATGCACAACTAATTTAATGTATACACACAAACTAAAGTCTTCCAGAATTGAAAACTTTCCTAAGAAAGAAAAATATGACTTGATTGTTCCCCAATAAAAGCTATCATCACAAAATTAAAAATTAAATTTCAATAGATTCATAGATTTCCATTTAAGTCAGCTGATTCAGAAGAACATTTCAAGTAATTTGGAACAAACATACCACTAACGTAAAGTATTATACAATAGCCACCAAAAAAAAGACATATTTCCGAATATGTGTTAAGCAAGTGCCCACAAATTGCCAAGCTAACAAATAGCTCTCATGTGCACATATATATGCACATCATGTGTGCATACAGTCATGTTCATAGGCAACAGTTAGTTCTACACTTAAAATTTCAAACATTACTGCTTATCTGAAGTACTGTCTAAATCAGTTGACTGACGGACAGGAACCATGATTTGCCTAAGGACATACATACAATCAAATGGTAGAATCAGAAATACATTTTAAATTTAAATGATAATGGAGGAAATGTTTAAAATTGTATGAATTATTCTTTGAAATCTTTGAAGGAGTATTATTTTTATAAGTCACCTTTATTTAAAAATAATATTAGATTGTTTGAAAACAACATGCTGCACTACTTATAAATAACAGAAACTTGTTTCTTACATGTTCTGAGATTGGGCATCTCAGATCTTGGTGCAGTATGGACAGATCCTGGGGTAAAACCTCTTTCAAGTTTCAAGGGCTGACTTCTCATTGTATTCTCATTTGGCAAAGAGGGGAGAAGCAATCTCTCTCTGAGTCTTTGAGGGCACTAGTCATAATCACAAGGATTCCATACTCAAGGTATTATTCATCTATTTATTTCCCATAGTATACACTTCTTAATTCTATCCTATGGGTAGTAGGGTTTCACTAAATACAAACGAGTGTCCATCAATAATTTGGCCATAACTATCCCTATGCTGTACATTAAAACCAATATAAAAAGACTGAGGAAAATATTTTTTAAATTAAGCTTTATTTTATTGTCCTGGTAGATGTTATGTTCTTAATAGTTCGAAGGTTTGGGGCAACACTGCATTGAACCATCTTGTGGAAGGTCTTTGCCAGCATTGTGTCCTAACTTCATGTCTCTGTGCCGTATGTTATTAAGGTATGTACTCAAGCTTTTTTAGCTATAGTGCTGTTATTTACCAGTCTACATTATACTGTACACAACTTTTAGATACACTAGAATAAAAATCTGTTTTGCTTTATTACGATAAATGACTTTATTGAGATGCCCTAGAAATGGACCTGCAATATCTTCTGAGGTATGCCTATAAAATATGATCTAACAACCCTATAATTAATAAGATTCAAATATCAGACTTATTTAAAAACTTGATTCAAATATCAGACTTATTTAAAAACTTGGAACATAAGCCCAAAAATGTTTATTAAACTGCTTAAGAATATAATATACCCATAGCTTTGACAAGAGCTGGGATTGAATATTCATACGTTTTGGCTGCCTTGGCATATTTTAGGGAAGTAGAAATACTTTCATATAAGTACTTTCCTTAGCATATTTTAAGAAAGTAGAATTTACAAGCATAAGGGGAAAGTAATTTACTTTAATATTACAATTCTTTTTGTGCACAGGTTTTATATATTTAATATTTCTGCTTGGACAAAAAATAGCTATAAAATAATCCTTATGTTAAATACACAGCTGCATTTAGTGTTTTTCTACTATATTTTCCTCATTCTTACATATGTATGCAAATATAAGTAAAATTAAAATAAATTGATGATATGCAATAATTTTTAACTTGAATCCTAAAATATCTATTTTTATGAAATTAATAATTGTTTCTAATTACTTTAACTTAGTAAGAAATACTGAAAATGGTAGCAGGTTTGAGAAGCTTGATATTCAAGAAAAATATGTATTTAGGTGAAATTAGGAGTATAAAAAGCAGATGGTGAAAATTAAGATAGTCTTTCAGCTGTGTTGCCATATGTGGCATGCTTGGGGGATGTAAGAAGGGCTATTGCCACCAAATATCTTCTTACAGAGTTCAGGTTATTACTTTAGAAAATAACTTTATTAATAAATGTCAGGGACCAATTATCCCAAAAATATAGAAAATCATTAAAATGATTGCCTTCATATTTTAATTTCTATTATATTCAGGGATATTACAGCCACCATCTTTTTGTTGTTGACACCTGGGCAAACTATTTGCAAATGCCTTGGCCAATTAACCAAGATGATGGTTGACTTAGTAGTGGGAAGGTGTTTGAAAATTTCTGTAAATAACTTATGTCAAAAAAGGATGTAAAAAAAATAACAGGAAGGGGGAGCCTGCAGGAGTTGCCAGGCAGGGGAGGTGGGGGGTGACCCCGGGGGGATTACAATGATGTGAAATACATATATAAATATATTATTTATATAATAAAAATATTATCAATGAAAAAAGTTTAAAAGATAAATTATATTAATCCATGGCAAATTAAATGCACCCGTGTAAGCTTTCTGAGAAGTCTAAGACTTTTCCAGAAGGATTTCTCCAAAAGAAGGATATCGGCACCTCCATTCTCTGCTCCTTTGCCCCTCACACTCCCGGGTTTTGTGCTCCAGTATCTCTAGTACATGCAATAGAGGGTGAGGTATCTAGGATTCTCTTCCTCAACTCCTCCCTGCTGCATAAAGCTGGTACTCTATTCCAGAAATATTAGGGGTGGGTAGAAGAAAACAACCTTCTAGGGAGATGCTAGTATCACAGCGTTGGGTCTGGAAAGACAGAGAGGGAGAAGCCTGGGGCCTGGGATCTTGGCTCAACTCACTAAGGGGCTTCTGCCACCTAGAACGGACCAGGTTAGGAGCACACTGTGACACAAGGTACCACAGTCTCTTGATATCTTTAAAATATATGCAGTGAATTATTTTTATCTCCTATAAATTTTACATCTATAATTTTTTGTGTATCTTTATGACACTATTCAGGTTTTATTTTTTTTTTAAAGTGATCTTTACCAGTTATAATTTTGGGATAGAAGGTAGTCCTTGGAAAATGGTCTTCTGCCACTCCAGATATCACTGACAATTTTTTTTGTTTTATTTTTTAGTTATTTTCAAGATATTCTTATTTTGCAATTTTTTTATTTCTCTCTTTTTTTTAAATTATAATTCTTATTAACAATTTGTGGATTTACATAGCTGCCGGTTTTGACAGTTCAGGATTTTCCCTTCAGATGCAGTCACCACAGACTTTCACTACCCAAACACCCACAGTCTACCACCTGGGCACACTATGTTCTCTCTTGTCACCCCATTTCAACTTCTAGGCCTCCCTCTCCTTCTGAGAGATGCTATCGATGGTCAGCTTGCAAAGGTCAGAAAAACACTTCTTTTTAAATGCTGCCACAAAGGAATATAATTCTCATTATTGTATTTGAATAACTAGATGAAATAAAATTTGGGGAATGGACTACCGTTCTGTATAATGTATCATGATATTCTGTGCATATTAAACAATGGAGTATACGTGATGACTTTTAGCTTAGAAGGTAGCAAACAAGTGGTTCTTATATGTCACTCTTCTTTATAAAGATGTTGGAGATACCTTATATGACTATAATTAACATGGAATTTATTTTGCCTTTAACATAAGAATGAGAGGTCTATTTATTTTTTTTAAATCTTTGTCTTAACAGAAAAGAAGAAATGTTAGTGGGGAAATTTTCTGTAAATTATGTCTCATTTGAAACTTTTTAACTTGAAAAAGTATAAAATATGCTTAGTTATATATCATTATATTAATAATTAATGTTCATATATGTATACTTTTACAACTGTTGTTTTTGCCTGGAGAAAGTCATCCAACTAGTATTCCTAGTATTTACTGAGCCTTTCATAAATTATGTGAATGAAGACAAACAAATCTTTAATTATACAAGACTGCTATTATCTACTTAGGTTCAACCCTATACTTGATATAATCTAATTAATCCTATAGTGTCCTTGACATCTAACATTGCCTGCAATTTTACTCTGTCTTTTAGATTCATGTGCTGATTTAGATTTTCCTGTTTTACCCTTGAAACTTATTAAATATGCAATTGAGATTTGCCTTTTTGACTTTTCTCACTTTTACCATTTATGAGGTTAGATATTAAAACAGACTTCTCAAAACTTTTAAATTTTAAAGAGGTAGTTTAAAAATTGGATTCATCACTTTTTCAACTAAGTGAGCCAAATACCACTACTCGTATATTGAAAACTATTAAATTGATGAATTTGCAAAACAAATATTAAAATATATGCATGCATTTATTTTGTTTTTTCTAACAGGTTATTTAAAATTGTTTCAATTAGACATAGATTTAAGAAACATGTTGGACTGTTATTTCATCTTTAAAAGTCCGATAGGAGGCATAGAGGAAACCTCTCAGAGCTAGAGTACTTGGGATGGAGAGAAAGTGAAAAGTGAGGTATGAATCAGACTTTAAAGACTTCAGTAAAAGAAGAAAATCCAGAGTGTATGAACAAACATTTGTATATATTAGCATTACTCAAACTTGCTATAGATATTTACTGACTGAATATTTTTCAGTTTCAATGTTAGAAGGTAATTTTTGAAAGACAAGAAGAGTTGAGATTGTGCCAGGTTTGGACTTTAAGAACTGAAAATATTTGTCCTCTCTTCTGAAAAGAACTCTACATGTGTTGCTGTAGCTGTTGCTTTGCTCTGTTCTCCAGAATAGATAAAACTCCTTCATTGGGGTACATTGTTGGCTGAGCCACAAGCTAAGGTTCACTTTCTTTTTTTCAAATATAATTTGATAAGGAGCTGAACATGGGTAGCCCTTGTGGGAATGATAAGAAAGAAGACAGCTATGAGAAAGTCATAAACACAGGACCAGATAACCTTCAAATGGACAGAGAAGCATCAAGTAGGATGAACACTTTAGGAAATAAGGAAAAAAAGAAAAAAAGTAAGTAGTTAGTCATGGGAACTTTAAATCTATGCAATCTATGCACAACTGTTTATTGCTTCAAGGTAATAGCCTGCTCTACAAGAAGAGGTAAAATCTAAAGTAATAAGCAGAGAAGGTGGTATATTATATCCAGAGATAATAAAACTGCATTGCCTCGAGTGTCTGCTGTGAATTTCCTTTATAAAACATTAATTATATGAATGTGTCACAAGAAGCAGTTCTTGGACTGAATTCTTATGTTCTCTTCAGAAACCTGGATTGATTTTTGCTGTTCATGAGCAGTGCAAATCTAGTTAAAATATTGCTTCTCAAGGATTTTACTTTCGTGTGTAAGGAATTATTTAATATTGGCTATCAATTCAGGTAATAATTATTTCCAATGGGCAATCTGTTCTCAAGATGTATGGAACTGATTAGAAAATCCCTGTAGGTTGAATATTTAATTATGAACAGACTAATTAATTTAATTTCTCTTAGTATCTACAGTTTGAAATTTTGCAGATGTCAGAAAGACATACATTTCCCATTCAATATACATGATTTATAAAAACTGTTCACTGAGGAATATTATAGTCCTCCATATTCTGGAACCTATACATTGGCAAAATGTAATACTACTTATGATTCAGCTGACTTGAAATTTATTAATTTTCACTGCTAAAAATAATTATGTTCATTTCTACTTACTATTTTCCTCATTAGAAAGCTCTGGTGCACATCATTCGTCAGTCAATGACATAGTGCTCTCATATTTGTTATGAAGTTCATAAATTTCATGAGTAATAAAGGTTTTGAACATTTAGATAATTTTGGTTATCACCATCTGTGTAGAAAAGCAACTCAAAATGCATTAAAATAATCTATATCATATTCAGATTCTATGATGCTTACAAATATAATTTATATGTATCAATAAAAATATAAACAAAATTCAGGACATTGGAAAGGACCCATGAGAGTGAGAGATCATAAAACGTTTGTATCATTATATTTACTTCTAAAAAGATCATTGTTGATAGATATTTAAAGAATTAATCAATCACTTTCAATGAATAAAAAAGGTTTTCATTATGACATAATAGAAAAAGATGTCATGACTTCTTTTTTCTATCTTAATAAAGTCTGTGGCTAGAAGGTTATGTATCCTAATGTTTGGTGGTGTTTTACCAAGATAGCTAATAAAATGTTTACCACAAATTAAAATGTCTCACCTTGAATACCTTGACCAAAAGGCTACTGATAGTATATACAATGTCATATCAATACATATCCTGGAAGGAACTGAATATCCAAAACAGAAATAAAAGCAGATCTCATCATAGTGAGGCACCATTTACAATTCTTCTCAAAGGAAGTAATCAAATTGGTTGGAAAATATGTCAATGATGCCAACTTTTTTATCAAAGACTAAGACCATATGAAGAAGAATACTCTGTGATTACAATAACAGAATGAGGAAATAGAAAAAGATGGGCAATATTTAGTATTGACCAAAATGTAGTGTTACCAGGATGATCATATACTGCTTTTGGGTAAGAATATGCACACTTTGGAACATTTTCTATATTATCTACTAAACTTGAACTTGCACCTAACCTATATAAATCCCGAATCCATTACTGGATCTACACACAACAGAAATTCAAATATCTATTATCCAAATTACATCATACTAGAGTACTTAAAATGCTGTTCACAGTTTATCAAAAGCTCTACTCTTTGAATGTCCACCAAAAATAGAAAGGTAAATTGTGAAATTCTTATATGATCAAATAATATAACTATAAATGAGATAAACCACATGGGTTATGCTCAAAAAATGATATAAAAAGAAAAGAGGTGGGCAGAAAAGATTACATAGATATGATGATAGTTCTAAGATTTCTAAACGTAACAAAGCTATCATTTATTACCATGTTGATAGTGTGGTATGCTTTACTAATAGGGTAGACAAGAGAAGAAATATTTCTGAAATCTTGATAATTTGGTTTTCACAACATAAGCATGTGCTCATAAATCAAAATAATGAGTTACTTTATGCATAATTATTAGTAATGCTATTTACACATAGCATTCAACTAAGGATGCAAAGCAACAATAAAAATTCAGTAAAGATAATCATCAAAGATGAGATGAAGATAAAAGAAGATTCAAAGTCACAACCTTTAGTTTTTGTTTCTTTCTCTTTATCATATAATAGTAAAAAAAAATGGTGATTATAAAGATTGCAATGGAATTTTGAAAATTACTATTTATGGCCATGTTCACTTTTTGGCATATCAAACATGAGGTCTGTTTATTTGTAAATGAATACTTCAAAGAATTTATTTAGCATCACTCAGAATAAAAGTAAGTGCTAATTAATGTGTGATGTCCTATGCAAATGTCTACACAACATTTGATTTTGAGCGACAATACTTGCTTTTTAAACAGAACCATTTCACTTTATATATAACTGTAAAAGAATTTTCTGAAAGAGAATATGGTGAAAAACTTTAAAAAAATAATATAATTTTGACCTATAGTTGCAAACGTTGACCTATAGTTACTCTTTACTTCTTATAATCAAAAGTAAAATTCAAAATATGATCATGACATGCTAAGAAGCCTAAATAATGGTTCTATGAATAGTTTATGCCTTGTTTGAATTACCTAGCTCATAACAGTTCTTCAAAATTGAGGCCTGGGTATTTTAAAAGACAGAAACATGTAATAGAATCATACTGCATTATTTTTAATTAATTTTTTTGAAAGATATTTTTATCTTTTAAAAAAGAAGTTGTAAATTCTACTGAGCAAGTTAGAATGAAATAATTAGATAAATAATTTCAAAAGTGAATGGCTATAGCAGGTTCCATATACCTGGAAATAAGATGCCATTAAAAAATTAAATACACTATTTTTTTTCTCAAGTTAGATAGCCATTCTGCCTACTTGATGGTATTATTAATAAAATCATAATCTTAAAAAAATGTAATAAGAAATAACTAACTGAAATCTCTGCTCATAAATTTCTTTGTTGCTTGAAATTTAACGGGAGAAATAGCAGGTGATTGGTAAATATGGTGATGTTAAGGCCAAAAATATGCTTTAGTTCATTTAATAAATACTTAAGCTATTTAATATAAACCAATTAAATAAATGACAGGTTTGTGTTAAGTAACTGAAAACTCTAGTAGACGTCTAAATGCTTTTGTATAAAACAGATTTTTTTTTTTGAAAAATTACACATAAAAGAAAATAAAAATGTTTAATGGATAAGGGGCTATACATATCTAGCTAACAGATTTATTTAAATGGGCAGGTAAGGAATAAGAATATATTTTTATAAAGAGTCTCTTTTGATTCTGTTATGTGTAGCAGAAATGTCTACCAGTTGAAATAACAGGAACAAGATCAAAACAGTAACCTGATTTGATAATGTGATCTTTGCAAATCCATGACCCAGGGGTATTTAAGAGACCACAGGGATCTATGTGAAGGGTGACTATGTAACTGAGTCAATTAAAGAATGAAAGATTTCCTCACTAACAATCAATGCAGACTAACAAATCTGGACTGTCCTAGGCAAATAATAGCATATGGCCATCTTAAAAATTGATGTAGGACTTGAGAGCTATTCATTTGGTGGATACTGTCCAATAGAGCTACATAATCAGGTTGCCCTGTTAACCTAGACATTGTCAATAAGCAGTTTTGAAAGGTGTTTAATAACATCATGGGCACTGAATTACAGATAATTGTGAACAAACACACAAAAATATATAAGCATACACTATTATTTATGCAATAAATCAGTTAGATTAAAGCAAATTTCATAGTTCCAATCACATATAACTGCTATAATCAGCAAAGTGGTTAGCATTTCAGAAGTAACTTACATGCAGGATCTGTTATTTTAAGCTGAATATATAAGAGAGAGGTATAAAAATTACTCGTGATAAAAAACTAGATAAACCAAACCTTTTTCAGAAACTCTGACATTGAACAGCTCTTCATATATAAATTAATAAGTGGCCACATAAGTGACTTTTATTGTTAATATCTACAAAATTACATGAAATTATTGATACCCTTGGCCTTGGGTCAATAAAAAAGAGTATAACAACAAGATTACAGACCTTGATGTATTTTTCATTTAGAAACTAACATAAAAATGTGTTGTCTGTTTGCTCCTTATAAAATTTTAAATATCAGGATACATTTTCAAACAATTATGAAGCAAACATTTTCAAGACCTTCACTTTTGTATTCTCAGAAAGATTATATATCAGTCTCTGCAGAAAGACATTCACCCTTTTTACTGACACATACTGTATTGTTTTTGATAACTTTTTTCTGTTTTCACAAAGCAGAATAAAATACATAAAATTTAAGCAAATAAATAATAGAATAACATGCGATATAACATGCTCAGAGATATAATAAGGAATGGTAGAGGAATGTAACACATAGGTTCTTACCTTGAATATTAACATTGGTTTCTTAGACAAAGAAATATCTGAAGTAAAACACAAATGAAAATGAGGAAAACCAGTCAAACATAGGGAATGAGAGAACATTAAAATTCTTGGCTTTATATCCACTCTTCTCTAAATATTAACTTGACTTAATGTTTCCCTTTTCGATGTGGTATTCATATATTCCTTATTATAGCTCTTACCTCTACAACAGCAAAAAAAAAAAATAGTCATGGTTTTGAAAGCTACTGGAATATATGCCTTCTTTCTCTTAGAAGTTAATGGTTCAGCAAAGAAGTTGACTGGAGAAGCCATGTAAAGAGAGAGCCTGGAAGAACCCACGGGTGATTTAAACAGAGCCCTAGACGCAATTAAGTGAGGTTTTTGTTATTGCTAGAAGCCCAGCCAGGCTCCCAAATGAAACAGAATGTCATTCAGTTGAAGCTTACTTAGGGATGAAGTAATGCAGAAAAATAAGTTATCTATTTTAATACATGAAGGTTTTTTTTTCCTGATTATAATAGTGGCATGCTTATTGAAAATAATTTGAAAAATATAGTAAAGAATAAAATCATAAATAAGGTTCCATCAGCCAAGAACCACTGTTAATACTCTATTGTCATTTTTTTCTACACATATTGAATATACAGGTAGGTGTAGATACAAATAAAGTGGAATTACATTGTTTCATATTTGCTTTTTCTATTTAAGATTCCATTATATACAATTATCTATTTTATTATATTTGTACAAAATGATATATTGCTGACATGAGGATTTTTTTTTTTTTTTAGTTGCAATAACAATCCATTATAACACTATGTAGGTTTTGGATGTATATCATTGAAAATCTGTATGTGTATATACTACATTAAGTTTACCACTAAAGGCCTATATCCTTCACCATACCATAAGTAAAGTGGGTAGGTTGCAATAAAGACATGAAGTTTTAAAGTGGTTTGTTATGAATCAGTAGATGACAGATATAAAGACATATTTATGGAGTAGAAGGAAACTACCAAATGCTATTAAAATACATTTAACTGTCCTCCTGCTAGCTATAATATGCAGGTTTTTGTTTGTTTGTTTTTTGCTTGTTTGTTCATTTTTTGAGACCAAGTATCATTATTTTTGCCTGTGGAAACACAGGCTCACGTTTCCCAGGGTACCACAGATTCAAGCAATCCTCAGCCTCAGCTTCCCAGATAGCAGGGATTACAGGTGCACGGCACCATGCCCAGCTATATTTTTTTGGAACTAGGTCTCTTTACGTGCCCCTGGTGGGACTTGAACAGCCATCCCTGGCCCAGGCCTCAGCTTTCTAGGCTGCCGCTTACAGGCGTGCACCTGATATGCAGTTACTTTGAAAATATCTTATTTATACTGTAAAACCTAACAAGTGAGTTATGTCATTAACAACCAATTACACTTAACATAATAGAAAATAAATAATAATATGAAATCAAATGTATATAATAAAGTTATAATGTTAAATCTAAATTGTTATTATTAATGTAAATTCATTATTTTTCTCATAAATGCATACTAGTTCTCTTGAATAAAGAAAAGAAATAATTATAACCATGTAGTTCACCTAGCATGTCTTTGTTCTCAAAGCACTACCTCTTAATAAGAAAAGATCACCTGCAGAAATATCCAAGGGAGCTCTGGGGGAAAAAAAAAAGTCATATAGAAATGATATAGAAGGTAACTTGGAAGAACTCCAAATGCTCCCCCAAAGGGCAATAGAAGTCTAAAAGAACAAGCTAACTGATGAAACAAGATTGAGAGAAACATATTTTTAATAATTCATGTGTTAAAAATAATATGTTTATAACACTGCAAAGCTTTCTACCTTAACTTATATAGATATAACAAGGAAATATAAGTCCTAGTTCTAGCTTTCTATCTAAAATGGATATTGAAATAACCAAGTAACAAATGGAAGAAAGTGGTAAAATTCTTTTCATTAATAATTGCTAAAGAATAGAATTAGAAAAATCCCTATTTTGTAACATCTGATGAAATTATAAATACTAAGTACTGATATCAATGAAAGTTAGTATTACTAGGTGAAATACTACTGAATAATTTTATAGTGGGAAATATTGTAACAGCACTGCACTCATTGCTATGAAAGTTGGGAAGCTAGCTATGATACTCATGACTTGATAAAATCATTGGAAATCATTGTACCACATTTGTAGAATTCTCCTTTATAAAGCTGAGTGTAAGTGCAAATAACCCTACTGGTTTTCAAGAAATACTAGAGAAAGAAATAGATAAAGGATTAAATCTAAAATTGCAACATTCTACAGGAAAATGCTGTGTCACATGGAAACAGTGGTTAATAAGAAGACAGCTATCTGCAGAATGAAAAACAAGAGGAGTAACAACAAAGAGCAACACAAATGATGGTTTCAATCTTGATTAATCAATACTACTGTAAAAGACTCCTTTGAGACAGCCATACATATTTTAATATTCTCGGGGTTGTATATAAAAAATATTTATTTAATTTTATTAAGAGAATGGTTGTTATTGAAAAAAAATATAATTTGAAGAAACACTTATTCACTAATTGGTTTACTATTTGAAACTCAGTTACTCCTAATAAACTAAAAGCAAATGGAACAAAAACAATGGATGAAACAGAGTTTTAGATATATTAGCTATGTGGAGCTAATTTGCATATAAAAAGTGACTTTCTTGATTTCTTCCCATCTTATTATCCCTTGTTTGTCACCTTTCCAAGCAGAATTTTGGTCTCCTGTTTTATATTCCTGTAATGTATCTTGTTTTTTTTTTACTTTGTATAAAATAATCGATCCTCTACACCCTCTACAATTAAAAGTCTGTCCTCCAGCATATTTTCTCTTTCTCTGCATCATTAATTTTTATTTCTTTAATGGATCATTCCTACCAGCATAGATACATGCTGTGAATGTTATCTATTAAAAAAAATCCCTCTTTTGACCCCAATCTTCCTCAATTTCTCTTTCCTTTCTAGCAAAATTTGCTGAAATTGTTGTTATCATTGATGTATGCTCTTATTTTGCTCTGAAACCACTTCCATAAGATTTCTAAACTACCAGTTCACAGACCTTACCTCTTCGAAGATCACCCACAACTTCATGTTCATAAATTTGACAGTTGTTCAATGTTGCAATAATTTTTTCACTCTCATTTTTAAAACTTTCTTCTGACGATATCCTCCAAATCACAAACCATTTACCCCCTACATTTTCAGTTTTACTGATTGCCATTCACTACATTGTTTGCCATATTAATTCTCTCAGTTAACATGTTAATTCATAAGATGTTAATTCAATAGAACTTTTCACAATTTCACAAAACACCTACCATTAACTCACTTCTCCTTTCCCTTTACTTTCAGAGCAATCACTATATATTATATTGTTATGTTACATTATCTTAATCATATGTAGCACTTATTGCCTGATTTATTCACCCATTGCTAGAATATAAGCTCTACAATCATATTTTTTAAATTTAATATGATTTATAATTCAATAGAACAAAGTATCACCTGGGACATGACTGGTATTCAATAATAGGTGAGTAAATGAATTATCAAATGAATCATACCTTTAAATACTTTTAAGTCTACATGTACCAGTTTGAATTAGTATTTATGATATTTTTTTAAGGGATATGGTATTGGCATATGCCAATATGCCTTAATCTTTCCATGTTCTTGAGAGGGCAATGATTGTAAATGCATGAAATTATAGCTGTAAATTTTAGTTTATATACAATTATTATCTATTACACAGAATTATTGTTTCCATCAGGAACAATTTTAATGATTTTGCATATATTTAACTGTGAAATATATGAATTATGGTTATAAAATATATATACAACAAATTATTTTTATGTTCTGACATTTAATATTAGTTCCATTTTTAACGATAATTTTAGAAATGTGGACTTTTTTCTTTCCACTAGTTTGTGCATTTCACATTCATCCTTGGAAAAACTTTCACAAATAGAATATAACATGTAATTACATGTAGTATGTGTTATAAATGTAGAATTTAAGGACAAAATAATCATAACTCTTGTAACCATGCTGAGATGGGACTGGTAAAATAACATTATCTATTTTTATTGTTTCTTATCTTATTGATATAAAAAGTGGCTATAAGATATTTTAAATGCATAATATATTTTAAATTTTCTAATGATCTGGAGCAGTATTGCCAGTCTGTTATCCCAGCTACTCAGGAGAATGAAGCTTTAGAATTGCTTGAGCCCAAAGTTCTGGGCTATCCAAACACTATAAACTGTAGTTTTCCCAACTCTCAAGAGTCATGTGACATGCATGGAAAGTTTGAGAAACAAATTTGGAAATAATTTGAATTCATTTTGCTATTGCATTTAGTAACACCATAACAAAAGCACAGCTATTTAGTTAAGAGTTATCTGCTGGAATGACAAGGTGATTGGAGAGTATTGTTTCAGATAAGTGAATACAGTTACCTGTTAGTACTACTTTTAACTGTCTTTCCTTTGTGTTTGTTATTATTTTCAGTTAGAAACTGTTTATCACATGGAGAGAGAGAAATAAGTGATCATTAAACTTGCTAAATGTAACCCGCACTGTTAAGACTCTGGGTCATTGGTCAAGTTTGTTCTAGTTTTGCTTGCCTGTTGTATGACATTGAGGTTTTGTCTGAATTAAAATTTTGTGGGCTTTCAGGTAAGTGATAATTAAGGAGGTATTTTTAGTCCTAAACTTGCATGAATCTTTAGTACCAGCAAAATTGTCAAAACTCTTACTGGCCTTATTCACAGGTAGAAGGAAATTTCTCAACAAACTGTGAAGTATGAATTCACCAATACTATTCTGTTGGTTTCTTGATCACACTGTATGCATGAATTCATATTCTCTTAAAGAATTAGCAAAGTAATCATTTTTCCTGTTTGAAATTATAATATGCTATAATATAATGTTTATAATATACTATCAGGTAAACACATAGCCTATTATCTAGAGTACATGGAACTGCAAGGGTCCTTATACAAGAACAAGGGTCCTTATAACAGCATTTAGTTCCTAAATATATACAACCTCTCTTAGTCTCTGCTCTTTCAAGTTGTCTTCATTTCACCAACTAGTTTTCATAAAGTGTGCACATCAAAATTAGTGTATTAATGTACTTTAATTCTAAATATTTTCATCATAAGACATCATGAATTAAAAACAAAATAGAGAATACTCAAAATTCAATAAACAATGACAAATTGTAACAATTCCATGAACAATTCAATATTCTTCCCCAAGGAAGTACCTAGTTAGAGATAAATCCCTTCTTTTACAAATGTACCATTTCAGATAATTTTGTACAATTTGAATTTCTGATGAGGCAATACAAATAAAAAGCCATTAAACATGTGCTTTTTATGTATAATATGCAAGCTGTGTATTCTGACTTGCAATTTCCCACTTATCCCAAGTAAAAGCCATCAGCCTCATTTCCACAGGCTACAATCCAAGGCAGGCTATTTTCTTTTTAAAAACAAGAAATGGTTTCGAGCAGGCACTTTTCTCAAACAATCTGGTTCTATCCATATGTGAACTTTTATGGCACACAATTCCATTAACCATGTTTGTTTGTTTTTTCCAAAGCACTTCAGTTTACTTTGCTGCTAGTCTACATCAAAAATTGTAACAAATATTGCCACCAGTCCTGAGAGTTACCATTCATAAAATGTGTGTTAAGATGACTTTGGCTTTGCTTGCATCATCGGACATGTTTATTCCTATGCTTCATTGATATTGTTAGTTCATCGCTCTCACTGAAGCATTTGGGATGGATATGTACAGAAAATCAACAGACATCTGAAAACATAATTGAACTTATGTAAGCTTGTTGCTGATGTCCAGTTTTTATTTTTACCTAAACACACCCACCCACACACACAGAGCCACCAGATGATTTTGCACTTAAATACAAAATAGATATATGCATATGTAATTATGCAAATATTTATTTCATATGTGCATATATGAAAATTTCATGTATATATGAAAATGTCATATATACACTTTTATGCCTTCAATTTCATAGCAAGACTGATAGTAAGGTACAGACATTTCTTATTAAAATGTTGTCTCCAAATACAAAGTTTCCCCTATTATTAGCATCATTCCCTTAAGAGTTTATTGATTATTACAGTTGATAAATCTACATTGACACATCATTTTAGTTACATTAGGATTCATGGTTAGTGTTGCTCTTTTATAGCCCTGACAAATACATGATGTGTTACCATCATCATGGGACCATGAATTGTATCTTCACTGATTAAATAAATTTTACAACTTTTCAACTATCAAGTGTATTATTACACTTTTAGCAAAAAATTTTGCATGACATCAAGTTTTTGAATCATAAAATATTACTCTTCTGGGCTTTCATTAAATAACCTCTAGTTCATCTCCAGACCCTAGACTTCTAGTCTGTTAGGATAGTGTCTCAGCATCATTTATTTTCCTTCAATCTCTGCAAACCTTCTTAAGGACAGAGGAAGACTCTGATATTCTTGAAAACAAATAGGATTTCACTAGTTTTCTAATGTAGTGTCTTCTTATGTTATCATTATTAAAGACTATCTATCCCTCCATTACCTGGTTTACTCCATCCTTTCTCATATATTGCCTGTTGGAAGCTTTGTAAAATAACAGTCCTGTGCATAAATTGAGCCTTTTCAAATTCACCAGCAAGTCACATGTTCAGAGGTGTCAAAGGACTGCTGCCCAATCTTTTCAGAGTCTTGGAAGAAATGTTCCTTGGGTGGGTGTCATCTGAAGAGGTGTGATCCCATTATTTCTGAACCATGACAAGCGTTAGAAACCAAGGTTACTTCATTAAGAAAAAAAATCACAAATAGGAATATACACAATGTATTTCAGTCAGAAAAGAAATCTACCTTATCTTTTATCTTGTTGACCAACACCAGGCAGAATAATTTATACCTTTTTGAATTTTAAGACTTTAGTACTGTGTAATGGCAAAACTTCTGCACTTAAGTCTAGAAATTGTAATTCTGAAAGAATCCTTGTATTCTTCTGTAAAAACAGTGTGCTTCTTAAAAAAAAAAAAAAGAAAAAGTTCTCACCTGCATTTTCTTTACTTTTTTATCCCTGACACCCAACATACTCTGTTCTTGAGAAATTCTCTTGAAAATAATTCAGTTTTTCCTATGTCACAGCATACCTGAAAAAAGATGGACAACATCTGGTTATTTCAAAGAGATGGGAGAAAAATCATGTTTTAAATCTAGTAAAGTGATTCATATTTTGATAAATTGTACAAAATGAATTTTAAATAATATTTCAAAGCAAAGAAACAACTATAACATGCTATGCTATACTAACTCTTAGGAACTATATTAATACCAATTTCTGAAAGTATGGCAATAGTCACTATTCCTATTAATTGTTCATCTTTGCATGTAAGAATGTACTCAATGCAATGAGGTTTTACTTTTTCATCCAAATTACAATCTCTGACATTGTTTAGATTTCCCAGTGGACTTTCATAAAAAGGAGCCAATGGAGAATGTAAATCCCTTTATATGTGAAAATGTAGTTGCATGATAACTCATAATTTTCCTTAGCTACTTGCTAAAATTTTAGCAGCTCCTGCTCTTTCTAGTTTTATTCTTTGCTACAGATGCAGGTAGTCAATATAACACAGAGGATTTGTTTTAACTTGAAGAGACAATCAGCACCTATGCTATGATGAAATTGGCATCATAAAAGACATGGCTCTGTAAATGATGATGTCTTATAATTTACCATAATTTAATATTTACTGGGAGATAAAATTATATCTGCCTAATATAGTTAATCTAAATAGTGCAGGCTTATTCTATCTTTATCAAAATACATCCTAATTTATATTTTGGGAGTAGTACTATAAACAATTAGTTGGGTGGTTTTATTCAAAGTATGATTCCTTTCTATAATCTTACTCAAAGTTCCTCATGTTCCACAAAGTTCTATCAATTTGAAATATAATTTGTTTGTACATAAATAACACAAGTAGTAATAATATAGGTGTGGCATATAGATTGCAGTGCTAATTTTTCAAATATTAAATATTACAATGTTTTAACTATCTTTCACTCAGATCTTTAAAGCAGTTTTACAGGGCACCAATGGGTCTGATTTAGATAATAGCTTGCATTTTGCTTCATTTATTTTGCATAAAAACTCATTAACATTATTCCCAAATCATTTGTAGACTCCCAAGATATATAATTAAAATAGCAGACAATGTGAATGGACACTCAGTTCTAGGACACCAGAGAGACATTTTTTCAGAGACAGGAGTATCAGATGATTAAAATTTCATTTCACAGTTATATTTACTTGGAAACATAAGCTTAAAAAATATTGAGTGTGGAGGGATTTTAGGTTTAGTGTTGCTATTTTCTATTAGGATTCTCTATGTAGTATTAGGAAACTGAGTCTCAGGCAAGTTAATTATCACCTATGATTGCAAAGACTTTAAGTGGCAGAATTTGTGTTCCAAATTAATGTTTCTTAAATATACTCTTTCCACTAGCACACACAAATTTTAAAGAGCTAGAAAGTATACTTAGCAGGTAACTTTAAATTCCATGCAGATTATCCTATCTGGAAAAGTGAGTTTATAACTAATTAAATGAATGTATAATGACCTTCTGGTTATTTACTGTCTGGCTAAAGTGTATTTATAGAAAAAGCTGCAGAAAGGAGAAGGATATGAGGGGATGACGGAATGTAAGCAGAAAAATGAAGGGGACATCAGAAATTTAAAAAGCACCTTACTACATTTCTTCAAAAGAGATATGACAAGAAACTTTCTATCAGACATAGTGTCAGTGGACCCATTAAAACAAACAAAAAGTAAAACAAAAGATAATTATAGCTGTGGTTCAAATAAACCTCAAATTATGTGGATAAATAAAAATAATTTTCAAACTAATTCAGATATTCTGCAATTGGAAACTGAATGCTAAAATGTTCAGAATCATGAGCTAGAGAAATACATAAGGAAAAGTAATTACATTAAATATATAGAAACTTGATGGCCACATTATTTATTATAATAATCTACTAGGACTTCTCAAATCTACTTAGAGTAGCCGGACACTTTCCTTTATACTTAGTGCAAAATTTTCTATCATAATAGAAAATTTAATGCTCTATAGAGAAGAATGTAATTAAAGTATCAAGTGAACCCACAAAAGATTAGTTCTGTTGCCATATGGAAATTTGGACAATCCAAGTCCATTATTATTCTTGCCAAACTGATCATTATCATTGGGAACTCCTTCTCAGATAAATGCAGGAGCCAAGCAGTGCTGATTGCTGATATTTTGTCCTTAATTTCAACTTGTAAATATACAAGGAATCTCTATGTATTATTAAATTGCTATGAGCTAAATTAGAAATATTTCTAAAAAGTATGTTTAAAATATATTCTGTGGTGTGTGTTGTTTTTGAAAGATGTTTAGTGTGAAGTGGGATAAACATGTGAAGAAGTGGGAAAGAGAGAGTAAGGTATTCAAGTGAGGAAGGAATGAATGGAGTCACCAGCTTTTTTTAATTTTACACAAGTCATAAATCTGTGGCAAAATAAAAACAGTGCATAGATGCATGAATATCTTTTCCAAGTTATGGTTTGTTTAAAATAATAACTGAAAAGCATGCTTATTAAATTTTTTAAAATTATACAAACATAAATCTACAAAAACAGGGAAATAGTTTTTTAAGTAATCATGGTTAGTATTAGAAAAGACAATGATTTTCCTTGTTGTCATTTAACTGCAGATATTGTTATGCTTTGAATCAATCATTTTTTATGATAATGGAGAAAAGAAAGCAAAATGATTCCAATTTGAGCATGTCTTTCCACAATTTAGGGACCACTAATTTATATACCTCTTAGAACAGTTTTTGATGTGATAGGCAGGGAGAATGTTCCACATGATTTAATAAAGGCAGATAATGTGTTTAGAAATATTATACTGCATGTAAATGTTGAAAGTTTAAGGAATTTTTTTTGGAAAGATTGAAGGAAATTTTGCCAGCCATTTGAAAATCAGAGGAATACAGCCAATTCCATTGATTTCCATGCTCAGTTTGGTTAATCTCTGTAAATAAATCTTAACTAATCCCATTTTTCTGTCAAGTCCATAGCCAATGGTTTGCAAGATTCATTGTCTACCATATGTTAGCACAAAAAGTTTTCCAGGAGATTTGAATTTCCAGTTCAGAGTACTCATCTGGACATATGTCAAAACATCTGTTCTTCCTTAAGGGCAACCAACTCCAATTTTCAAGTGTCTATATAAATTCTCAAAATCTCAAGGAATATTAATACGGCAATATTTCAAGGTATCTTTCAAAGATGGTCTAGAATAGGTATTGAAAAAAGCTTATTAGGCATGAATAAAATGAACTTTGGAAAATATATAGAAATGTATCTATTTCTAAAAATGAATCATCCTTTCCAATAAAATATATTCAGGCACGATGAAATCAAGACAACACACTATCAAAATATGGGATTTATTTTGAAGCACAATTATGTGTATATGTTTATATAATGAATATTTCAAATGTATTGACTTAATAAACAGTTTCACATAATTATGTTGTTTCCTTTTAATCTGTCATTTATTGTTGTATCTAAGTGTCATATTGATGATAACAAGGAATTGATGAGAAATAATAAATACTATTAGTAATAATAAACAGTGGAACCTAAAACATTATTTCATGAATAAGATGGCTATGTATAAACACTATTGCTGACACATGCTATGAACTCAATAAATGTGCTCATGGACAAAGCAAACTAATTTTTATAAGCAAAGAAAATACAGAGTAATTATTTCTATAATGTGCAGAAATCATCCTTGGAAAGAGATGTAAAGGGCTATTTAAATAAAAGACAAAGTCTCTTCACACAAGTAGCATTACCTGGGATACAGGAACACTAAGGACATTTCTTCCTTCCTTAAGGTCACATATGACTTCTTTCCCCTATCCAAGAGAATATATCATTTCCTGAGGCAAGGGCCATTTTGTTCTTCTGTCTGCACTGCTTAGGGACTAGAGAAAATGTTTTGAACTTTCAAGCATTAAATGAGTTTTTTTTTTTATTTATATGTACATTTCACATCTGTGCAATCTAAATGACTTTTTTTTCTTTGAATTAGACAAAATTTAGTTTTAAATGTGTGGATAAATCCCAAGTACTTGAAAAAATTCCATCGCTGTTTTTTCCTAACTATACCTACTCTAACAGACATCTCACTTCAAAGCTTGGAGACACAATAGATGTATTCCCATCGATAACACAGGAAAAATATTTGTTACGCAATGTGATGTTAATATACATATCCTAAAAATTAACTCACATATTCATGACTAATAATAAGAGTAGGCTAATAATCACATATACTTTATTTAAGGAGGATGGATATCAGCAAGCATCATTAAGTTCCTGTCACATGTAGTCAATTTATACTAATCATTTTTACGTTAGTCAGTCTGTGCCTTTGAAGCAGAATATTTGTTCACGTGGTGTGCTGATAACAGATCTACCTAATTTCCTGAGTTTTCTGTGAAGATATAACCTATCTTTAAAAAAATACTTTCTATTCCATCCTTTCCCACTTTCTCCTCCTGTCCTAAGTCCTCCTTGCCCTTCATTCTCTTGGTTTCCTATGGGTAACTATAAAATCACTAGGTTCATTTGTGGGTATATTTTTAACTTTGGATCATTACATTCATAAACAGATTTCTATATATTTATAGAATATTTTATAAATGTGGAATCCATACTGTCATTATTCTCCGATACTTTTTCTATCATTGCTGTCATATCAATTGATATCATAATGATCCTACTTTATGGACAGCTGAGGACAGCTGAAATAGTGACTTCAGTTCCCAATGAAAAAGCAACCACGTATTTATGAAGATTCTGATAAACCAATATGGAAAAGACAAGGACAAATAAAACTTATGCTGGGAGGTCTACCTAAATAAAAAATAAATGTAGATCCTCTGAAAAGTAGTATTACTTTAGATACTGAATTTGAGTCAATGTGAAATGCTGGATTCCTCACCAGAAGCTTTCTCCAACATTGCTAATGGCCACCAGAGGCTGTGGATCTGAGAATTAGGGTCTCTGGCCTTAAATGGGCCCCCTCCAGACATTAGCTCCCTTGTTTAGCATACCAGTTTACCAATCTTTGCCAATGGTTTCTCTCTTCCCCCTTTTATCCATTGAATTGTATGCTTATGCTATTACAGTGCATTTCCCCCCAATGAATGCATATTGTGGTTGTACGCATTTGGCATGAATCACAATGATTCTGAATCTGCTTGAAGAACCATCTTCCATCATGGCATCATCCTTCCTATTTTTCTGTCTCATTTCTTTTCCTTTAATACTAAGAAAATATCAGAAGTTTTGTGTGTTGCAGTGTTTTCCACACTTGCTTATTTATTAGGACCATTTGGGGACATAGAAAGGATTCTGTGGGCTGGATTATGGATTATGACTTTGAAAAAAGAATTTTTAAAGTTCCCATGATGAGGCATATGTACTCTAAAATTTTAGGAAAACATACACTACTGAGTTTTGTTAGTATTTCCATGGAAAGCTAGACTTGCCAATCCTATAGTTTCCTGTCTCAAAATGGAAGTGATTAGAAAAATAGAAAAGTGAGAAACTCAGAAAAATACCTATATTTACAAGGAAAATATTTATAAATGCATTCATATACAAAGGTAGAGAATTGAAAAACAAAAAATTAGAATTTAAAAAATGAAAGGTTCACACTGAATGCAGTTGAAAGCATTATTTAGAAAGAAATATATCATTGTAAAAGGTTATATTAAAATGAGAAAATAAAAGAAAATATTTGTGTTGATAATGTCTCTGGATTAACATGAAAATTTAAGGGATGTACTAACTGCTTAGTGTAAGTTTTACTCTATTATAAAGACAATTTTGTTCATATCTTAACTTTATTAATATTATTTATGAATGACAGTATATTTCATGTATTTACAAGACACATGACTATATTTCTTCTAAATTAATGATTTTATGATATACGTATTTGCCTTTTATGTAGTGTTTTCCTTGGTTTGAAAGCATTTAATGTCATTAATATCAATAATATTAATATGGCAATGAGTATAACATTGTTAACATTTAATATATTAATATTTGTGTGATAACAACATTTACTGTGATATTAACATGTTAATATTTTTAATTGACTTTTTCATAATTTTTGAAAGCTAATGTAATTGGGCATGTACTTCAAAATGAGAGCTTTTTATATTTGAAAATAATTCCATTGTTTTATTTTTGTTGTTTCTGAGGCTAATTATATACACATTTATTGCCATTCTTAGTAATATGTATTTTCCTTGTAGTTGCTTTTTACTTGAAATTTATTTTTACCAGTTTCATAGTAATAGGTACAGCTTTTTCTTTTTGAAGTTGTTACTTCATGAACTAAATTTGTTCTGGGAAGTTTTCAAGTATGATTTCCCGGAAATTTCTTCTACTGGTCTGTTCTGCAGTCTCTTTTCTATCTCAGTTTCTCTTTCATACTTTGTCTTTTTTTTCTTTTTAAATAAATGTAATTTTGGTTTCTTATGTTTGTTTGCTTTTATCTTCCAGTACACAAAGTAATCTTCAGCTTTATTTTTTCAAAATCTTTTACTTCTGTATCTTTATGATTCATTCCGTTGCAAATGAGTTTTTCCAGAAAGTTATAACCACCATAGTATCAAACAATCTTTGAATAAATAATTTTAAAATATTTTGAAAATATCTTCATCTGTCTCTTTTTATCACAATACTGAGTTAGTACATTTCTTTTCTCTTTGTTGTGTGGGATAATTCAAATATTTTCTATAAAATTTTGACTGGCTCATTGAAAACAGCATATGAGTCTATCATGAAACTATCAAATTCCAAAGCATCCCATTCCCTCCTTTTACCTCAATCATGAAGGCTGCTTGCATTCATTCGCCTTTCAGGGGTTAGAGTTCACCTTGTCATGCTAGTCACAGACTTATATTTGTTCTACTATGCTGTAATACAACTTTGAATGCAATAAAATTGTTTCTTTCATTCATAGGACATTCTTAATACCTGGATTTCCTATATCCCATTGATAGAACTTAGAAAAAGTAAGCAGTATTTAATATGGATGTATTTTAAGGTATGTGCATATGAAGGTATGAGAGAGATTTAGTAGCAAGGGATAAATTCAAAAAGTCAGAAGTTGTGACTTGAGTGAAGATCCCGGAGTGGCAAGTTGCTCTACTTTGTAATCCTGCTGGAAGGACAGATAAAATATAGCAAAGACCATGGAGGAAATTTTCATATTTAACACAGACTTTCTTAGAGTGAAAAGGTATTTGTAGGTGTAGGAAAACATACACTTATTCAACAGATATTGTCACTTGTATTTCTGGAACTGACAGATTTACTGTGAAATCAATGTAGTTATGTTACACAATGTCATCTTGTGTGGTAAAGAGCTTGCCCTTGCCCCAAGCTGGTAACTCAGCTTCTGGGAGGCACTCTTTAAGTGCTTGGAATTTTCTGCCTCAGTTGACTTGAAAGCCTTGGGTAAATATAGTCAAATAATGAGATTTAAGATGGATACTTTTGGTCACATGAAATTCCAGCTCAGCCTCCAGAAGACCTGAAGGATTAGCTCAGCTACAGGGTAGAAAGTCAACCAAGTTAGCATGACTGGGTCCCAAGGTCCAATAATGAGCAAGACATTGAGGCTCAGGTAAGCTTCCCTGGTTAGCCTGAACTCTGTTTCCAGCATTGTTATTCTATAACTCTGCAAAGAGAAAATTAGAAATGCAAGTGTGGAACTTTCTTGGTCTTCCCCCATTTCTTTGTCCCCTTATCTGACTTTAATCAACATGTTTCATTGTAATAAAGAATAACCATGGGTGCAATAGCTTTAACAGAACAGGGTGCCCTGGGCAAGTCCTACCAATTAGAAACTCAAATTTCTAAAGCTAACAAATTATTAAACCAAGCTTATTATCGGTGTCAGAACTGAGGATGGACTTGGGATGTTGTCTTAATTTTGCACATTTCTATAAATCCCTTCTTGTTTGAGAAAATTTAGCAAAAGCGTTAATAACACATATGAAAGTAATATATTTTCCCCAACTTGGTTGACTATATATTTTTTTAATCCTGCTTAATTCATGGCACAATATGTAGGAATAGCCACAGGAAAGTTTGCATTCAAGTAAAGTTGAGCTTGAGGATCTATTTACATGGGTTCAATATGTTTTGTAGTTTCCTCTATAAAAAGGTAAATCCTGTTAAAAAACTTTCACTTAAATAACTCTTCCAATGTCTCCTAGAGCTTAGTGTATGTGTGATGGTTTATACAATCTTTTTACATCTGGGTATGCTATTTAATACCTTATTTGTAAACATAGGATAATCAAAACACCTAGTTTATAATGATTTTAATGTTTAAATTAAGGAACAAATGTAGTGCATTACATATAGATAAATAATTTCCAGAAATTTTATGCTTCTTCTATATATTTGGGCTAACATTGTCCATTCATTACTCTTTGTTTTTTACAGTTTCATTTTTTTTTTTGCTTTTTATCTAGAATTTTATCTTTGACATTTATTTCTTGAAGACTATTCTTTGCAGTATACTTTCCTAAAATCCTAGTAAAACTCAAGAATTTATGTCTACTGAATCCTTTGTCATTTCACTTTCAGTTGGCTTTGGAAAATTACAATCTCTTGCTCACAAAAATAAAAATATTTGAATGTAGCAAATATGGTTGGGGTTTATGGATGAAACTAGCAAAAACAAACAAACATCTCAAGGTGGTGCATCTATAAAAAGAGATTCAAGCTTTCATGTATCTAATTTACGAAGTGTGTGCACTTATGAACCAGGAGATAGATCATGAAGGAGGTATATTATCCTATGTATTGATATTGTAATGATCTTGACAGGTCAAGATTTATATGTATTGACATAGTCATTCATTGCAATGACAATGACTGATGGACAGATAGGAGTACCTTATAAAGAGAGACTTAAGTGATCAATTAAAAACCAATCACTTGTTTCAGACATGGGAAAGGCAAGGACAGATTAAAAAAACTGGCAATGCTGAGGGTTCCTGTCTGAATCAAAATTAATGGGGGCGGGGGGTGTTGCTAAAATGCTCCTGAAAAGTGGTATAGGTAGGCTTGGACTAAATCAGAGTGAATTTGAGGTGCTTATGGATACCATACCTGAAATCCCGAAGCATTTTCCAAATTCTGGCTACAGCAGTTAGGGACTCAGCATCTTAGAGGTACCAAGACCCCTCCTGTGAATGGATGTCCCTTGAGAACACTTTAGGTCTTCCCTTGCCACTCTGCATTGCCAATCTCCTGAATTTGGCTAAGAGGTTCATTACATTCCTCCTTTTGCAACCAATATTATGAAAATATGCATGCTCTCTCTTTTCCCCTCATTCAACAAATCCATATTATGGTTGTAAATATTTAGCTTAAGTTGTAAGCTAAACTTCCCTTCCTGATTGTCAATACTCTGGAAATCTTAAGCCAGATAAAACAGGTTCTTATTTTAACAAAGCTGTCCTGGGTCTATGAATACAGTACATACATCTTGTCTTACTTTTAATAAAATTTTTATCTAATCTTAACAAAGCTTCTGATGATTTTTATATGAATCCTGAGATAGTATTTCCCAGACTTAAGATTTCTACATGAAAATCTGAACTTGATACTGTTTGATCTTAAGAGTACGCTAGATAGAGTTAAGACCTCTAGAGACCAATTCATAATGAAATGTGTCTACACAAAATAACCAGAAGATAATCAAGTTATGATAAAAGGAGGTAGTAAAACTGACATTCACAAACACCAGTTGTGTTTCAGACATACTAAATATGAAATCTCCATGCACAAATTCCATTAAATTCTCATTATCTTCTAAGAAATGTGTTATTAGTTTAAATTTACATAAAAGGAAGTTAAATAGATTGGCCCTTATTGTACAGCTTTAAAGTCTTAGGAGTTAGTGTCTTATAGTAAGTAACTATCATGTAAAATGCAAACATTTGAGTGTTAAATTCACTCTATTATGTCACAGGAAAGAAAGGATATTGAAAACAAAGGCCTTAGAATAATAGCCCACAATTTACAGTTTTGTTAAAATGGGCTGTTATAAACCATCGGACACACAACATAAGTGCTGTTTCCCCAAGTCATTTTTTCAACTTTGAATTTCACTGTACTCATTCTCAAAAGTGAAAATAGTTTAAAAGAATTTCATATTAAATTTCTGTTTTTAATCAAAGTGAGAAACTGCCTAGGAGATAGTAATCGTTTCAACAAACTTCTTTTACTTACATAAAAATATGTTCATGTTTACTTATTTTAAAATAAACTTGAATGTTATGTGAGGAAATATATTTTCTATGTAAAGCACTTCCAAAGATCCTGTCACCTAGGGTGGAACAGCTCCAAAAGTAAGCAATATTCAAACAATCTGCATTCCTGTTTTGGGATGAACAGGGGCAGACATATTAGCACTGTGAACAACCTGAAATAAAAAGGTCAAAACAAATATTTAAATTGGAAACTCTCACAGAAAAACACAGGATAAAATTGATATGATCTTGTTATTTTTCTTCTATAGTTTTAGGCATTCTATTACAACAGTCAAAAAAGTTCACTGTAAATTGCATAAAAAATATGGTGATATAAAAGACTAACCTCAGCACTCTTTCCTCATTCTTTAACAACTAAGCTGAGATTACCAATGCACATAAACTATCACATATGATTTCATTTACTGTTTCATAATCATTTTTAAACAATACAAACATATACTCATATAAATCCAATTTAAAAGTAAAAGGTGTTCTTTTTATATTCTTACTCTAATTAGTGATTCATAGTTATCTTTGCATGGTTTTTATTTACTTTATTGTAAACTGTGATGAATCTCATTTTTATTTTGTTGTCTTTACAATTTGTTCCATTTTAAAATTTTCATTGTCAGAGACTTATTTCCAATATGGTTGAAATGTACTGACTTTTAATAATATTTACCCAATGCCATAGTCAAAACCATCACATCTAATATTTCAATTTTTCTAATATTCTATAAGTATATGAGGGATAATGGGCAATATAATGGCTACAGTGAACACTTACATTGCATAGATAATTGAAAAAGTTAAGAGTAAATCCTAAGGTTTCATCATAGGATTTTTTTTTCTCTTTATCTTGTCTTGCAGCATCTAGATAAAAAGATGGACATTAGCCAACTTAATGTGGTCACATCTGTATATCATGTAAACCTTAAACTGAAAACTATGCATGTCCATCAGCAGTTAATATGTCCAGATCTCTATGTACTCTTCATTTTGTCTCTGGATGGCATGTAACTTTCAATCATCTGACTTTGAAACTTCTATTGTTGGATTCCTCATAAGTAGGGAATTAAGTATATCTTCTTGCTCCTGTAACTCTGATGTTAATTTAATTATCAGGCTGGACAAAAAGCCTAAAAGGTAAGAAGGGGAATGGTACCCTCCCTTCAAAACATGTACAGGTACATGTACAATTTCTTTTGCAGCCAAACACAGACTTGACCACAGATTGTAGTAAGTATTGCAGGGGACACTTACTCTGACAGCTCTTGTTTGTAAATCACTGAACACCAAAGCAGGTATCAAGTATTTGTCAACATGCAACAAGTTTATTTATAAATTAGACCAATGTAGTAGATTTGCTAACTCATTTCTCTATTCTATTTAGCTGTAGCTAAATAGCATCATAATGCCTGTAAGGCAATTTCAAAAACCCACTTACAGGATGTAGAATTACCTAATTTTAATGCTTTATCTGAGCTTTGCAATGATTTACTTTAAATGTCTACAGAGAAAACAATGTTAACAATGTGGAACAATGGGTAGCTTTCCTCAATTTAGGGTACTACACTAGAAGAAATATTTATTTCTGTTCACATTAGTATCCTTGAGAAAAGTTACTATAATTACAAAGAAAAGTGATATACAAACACAAATGAAATATAGTGATATATTTTAAACATTGTAAAGATTTTAGTACCTTGCAATCAAAATTTTACCTCATTTAGAGAATATTTATTAAATATATAAATTAATTTTAAAAATTACTCAGCTCTCCTTGTAAAACATTTCAGCAACCCCTAAGCATAATATAAAGTAGAATGTTTTTTGTTGTAAAGATGATGTAAGGAGAGAAGTGGCATGTTTAACCAAAATTCATAGAAAATAATGGCATACAAGAAACAATGGTGCTTCGGAAACAATTTCATTTTCAACTCTATGTTGCAATACCATCCCGGAGGAGTTGGTATTGTATGTAGTCCTTATAAGAAGCAGTTGCAAAACTGCCTCCCACACTGCTTTCTGGGACTAGGCCATTGGTGAAATACTTCTCCAGGAAGAGGGTCTGATCTGCCCCCTGTGCTAAGTGTGAGTAGGTTTGCTTGTTGACACTCTTACTCACTAGGGAATCTATTAAAATAGTACATCATATTTTTAACAAAATGCATTATCTAAATCCTTTCAGCAAAGTCTGAATGCCAGCAACCCTTTTTCTCTAATAAACATACACACCAACAGAAAACTAGGCGTATGCGCAGTGTTGCCTTGTGAGAAAAAAATACTACCTTACAAGTAAGAAAACTATGTTTATTATAAAAAATATCCACACTATTTGGCTTAAGCTAAGAGATTATCTAATTTGATTAATATACTAGTGTCAACTAAAAATTCTTATTTATAGATGGTCAAAGCTTATTTGATCTCTACTCTCAAAAATGAAATCTGATCATCTTTTTTCTTCAAGATAAGAAAATAAATATTCACATGACTATGTTTTGGTTGTGGTCAAATTATGGGACTTATGGCTTTTTCCCACCTGTTTATTATTTTTTTTTCCACCTGATATAATTGCTTTATTTATACCATTACTATGATTAACCTCTTTTGTGTATTCTCTTTGTTGGCAAACTGATATTTACTGTGGGTCAATATGAATTATTTGGTTCATAGCCTATACTTTCAGTTTTCTTTATAGATCTTATCTTATCCCTAGTTGTCCACCAGCATTGGCTTTTTTCATTCTCTTCCAGTCTTTGCTTAAAGTTTCTGTCTCCTAAGTGGCTGGTACCGAATACCCTTTAAAAGTTCATTACTCAGTTCTTTGAGCAATTTGGTGGTAGGTGTGGTATGGTAATATGTCCGAATAAGTGTGAACAGATTCCCCTGAACCACATATAGAGTCCCATTTGGGTCACCAACTGAAAGTGGGCAACCAAAAAAGGCTTTTCAACTTTGACTTTAACACATACAGGCCTTTTACCTATACCTTGAAATAGACACACCTAGGCCTGCTTCTCTCCCTAGGAAGGAGGCTACATGCTCTTGATTAGCATTTACACTGATCACCTTTACCATTGATATGCAAAAGCCAGCCAGCTGCTCTCTGCTTTCAGCTCCAAAAACTGCAGAAGAAAAAATGCTTAGAAATGCAGTTTAAACTCTTATGGGTTCTTTCCACCATTCCCAGCCTTCTCAACCAAAATACCAAACCAATGCAAGACTATCAGTGCAGACTAATTTATTTCTAATAAAGTGATTTACTAATTATTCTAATAACTACAAAAAAAACATGTAAGACTCAGATTACTTTAACATTGTCCAAACCTTTCTCAGCATTGCCCAAAGTCCTTTTTCCCCAGATTGCCCCAAAATCCTCAGTCTCTCAGTCCTGATCATCTCACCAATATCCAGTCAGAGTTTATCTCCAGACATATTCCTTTGGCTGCTCCTTTGGCTTGTTCCTCCTTGTCTTCCATGTTGTGTTCTCCTTGTCTTTCAGGTTGCAGGAACTCCATGGTGCCAAACCAGCAAAGTTCACTTTCTTTTCAGGCCTAACTTTTGCACGTCCTCTTTCAGACACAAATCAAACTCAGCAAAACAAACTCCAATATGGAGTTCAAATCTGCAAACTCCTTAACTGCCTTTAGCACACATGCAGCTAGCCCAGACCAGTCAAGGGCTGCAGGTCCCCAGGGGCCTTTGGCCAAATCCACATGGTTCACATTTTTACTTTACAAGATGGCCGATTCCCATTTCTCCTCCATTGAATCTATCTCCATATTGGAATCAGAATCCTTCTCTTTATTTTCATACCCTTTATATATCCTGATTTCCCGTCTTCCAGAAAACTTGTGTCACCTTTCTCCCTCCTGCATCTTGCTGAAGGGAAATTCCAACTAAGGCCATTCTTACATTTTAGCATCTGTCCTTGAAATCTGCAATCTTAAAGAGGTGACAATGGGGGGGTAGCTCACCCTATCATTACCTCAGTAAAACATCTCAATAAATAATACCAGTAAGTATCAAATATCAAATTGAAAAGTCATAATACTATTTTTAAAATGTAAAATGAATTTTAACCCCCCCATACTGAATAAAGTATATAAGCTTCACTTACATATACTCTATTTTTTAAGCACATGATATCCTTCATGTTATCAAATCAACCTTTAAAATTTTGTGACCACTAAAACATAAGTTTTATGAAAAGGGAGTTTTGCTTGCTCACAGAAACACCCACAGATGCATCATGCATTTTGTTAGTATTTCTTGAATGACAATAAATTGCCTCTATGAATATCTACATTGCAAGTTTACTGTGGAAGGGCCTGATATTTGTACTTTCTTTTTATTATCATACTGCAAGTGCCTATGTGTTTGATTGTTTATGTATTCATTTCAGAGGCTAATACCTCAAATAAACACACTGGAAACCACAAGACTAGATCAAGATCTAGCCTCTCTCTCTCTCCTACCTTTCTTCTAAAGATCTCTGACTAACTCTGAGAACTGACACTTGTTATTCCCTTCCTAAGATCTAATTTTCATTTTTCAGTTTAAATTTACCAATAAACAGCTGAACCTGAGAAATTCTAAGGCCCACTTTCAAACTGAAGAGAAACAAACCCCTAGACCTCTGTTCTCTCAAGTGTGGGCCAAAGTCGGCCTTGGACTCTGCAGCTCCAGTGAGCAAAAACCTTTGTCTTTCAGAATTTCCTGATATATACTGATGAGAGGTTGCAATTAAAATAAGAACCACAAAAGCTAGTCCCATCACAACATTGGTTCCTAAAGAAAAACTGTAGGGAGCTCACCAAGGGACAGATGTTTCCAGCTGACAGCATCTTTGTGGTCAGGTTGAGTTCGGTTATAAACAAAGTTCCAGTTAAGACTCCATGCATGGTAAAGGGAGCATTGTCCTTGGTGGGAGAGCTGACTCTCCCTACTCACTTCCTGTTCACCACAGAATATAAAGACGGTCCCAGGGTCAATTGCCTGTCAAATTTTTAATAAAATATTAATTATTCCTATCCCAAAAGAACAATGCACCAGTCAAAGCAGAAAGTACTCAGATGAAAGAAAATGTAGAAATTAGATAAATCCTCTCATATGCCATTGAAGTAAGCTAAAAAACAGTTAAATGGGATACATAGTTGTAAAAGAACATGAATCAGTCAAATGATAGTAGTTTTCTTTCATTATTTTGCATTTTGGGTATGTCTCCTGTTTTCCCTGTTTCTCCTATTTTTTTTTTGTTGTTGTTTGTTTTACTCATCTCTCTTCACTTCATTTGATAAGTTCCATGCAGAGAAAATTGCCTGTCTGCAGTGCTTTGATGTTGCTTCATTCTGCAGATGGTATCAACAAAACTGATAAATTACTTTTGAAAAATGTCTTTGACAATTTGGCATATCTCTACTTCATTTACAGATGTTTCCATTTCAATTCTATCATTTTTTTAGAAAAATGAGAGTAGAATAATTGTTGAAAGCAAGTATCATGCAAACAATGTGGGATAGAACCCATAGTAAAAGTTCTCAGGTCTGGAGATGGGTCTTTTATTTAAATTCAGATCAATGTGCTTCAGATATATAGTATAGTAATGTTTCCCAGAAGGTTCAGAAAGCAAGCTGTAGGGCATGGAACAATCCTTAGAGCCATTTTAGAGCTAACTAATCAAGGGTCGTGCACTCATTCTAATACAAATGGTTATAAAAGCAACAATCACAGAAAGTACTCTCATCACCTAATGTCACCTTAGTTCTTTTAACATACTTAGATAATAAAATCCATGCCCAGGAGGTACTTGGCCACCATCTCTGAAATGCAGTCCATGAAGAGGCATGATATCCTCACAAAAGAACTGTGTAATCAACATTCCAGACAACTCATCCTGTCCCTTCCCTGTCCAAATTCCAACACTCTTACAAAAATGGCAAGTCCCTTTAGAAGGAGAGAGATAGTACTTTGGGAATGATCAATTTGTCTCTTACTTGATTCAAGTAGTTAAAAATTCTTCCCACCAGGATCCTCCTACTCAAACTAGTCAATACACATCAAGCTAAGACCTTTTTGAATGATGTAAGAGTGTAATAAGCACACGTAGATCATATGCACTATATTTAAGTTCACTCTTTTATCACTAGGGGTTTTCTTATTTGTTTCTCATGATGGAATAATATTACTTTAAAGGTAGAAGAGTTCCTAGTTCTATATATTTATGAAGTGTCAAGATTTTCAAAATAGTTTTTACTATATAACTGTACATATTATACGTGTTAATATATAGTCTCATAAATATCTCAATGATTTGTTTCTCTGTCTTATCAGAATTAATTGAAATCAATTAATTGAAAATTATTTTTATATAATATTGTTTCTGAAATTTGCTTTTATTCCATAATTAATTCATTCTCTCAATGTTTCCTAACTTCTCATCTCTCATACAAATATTTGTTGTCACTTATCTACCCAAGCTCCTCTCAGAGACATTTTTTTTTCCTAACATATGTACATGTTTATAGAGAAATAGGAACAAACAAATGCCATTTTAGGTAATCAACAGATTTTAATTTGTAAAAAAAATTACTTTCAGTAAAGAAGTTTTTCACTAATGATCTTATTTTCCCCCCCAATAAAAATACCCTGGTAATATCTTAATATTTATTGACAAATGAGATGCATATTCATTTCTAATAAATATATTTGCTTTCTAGTTCTCAGAAAAAAATTGGAAGGCGTCAAGCTTGTCTTCAAAAATTATGAAGGATTCAACTCTGCTCCACAGCTTCCTCTACAAAAGGAGCTAAAAGTCACTCCTGAATATTGAATTTTGGCAGGTTTTTTGTTCCTGAAGGTGGGGACCCAACATGAACCCAGTTCCTTTCATGAGAAAGGAGTGTGAGCATTGCTGTCACCTGCATTTAAAGACAGAGACTAAGACTAGCCTGAGGCCAGATAAAGCCATTTCCCCTTTTTATAGTAAAGGGATTACCTAGGCAGATTAGGGATTATGCTAATGTAGGTCCTGACGTGGGGACTCGGAGGGGAATGGGAGGAGGTACAATTTTGGAGAGGAGCATGGAGAGTGCAGGGAGAAAATGAGCCTGGAAATTAGGATCAGGCCTGAAGGTTTTGGGACCTCAGAAAAAGGCACCAGGAGTGAAGTCCTCTGGAGCTTCCTCACCTCCCCAGCACTCGGTTCCTGAGGATCGAGAGCTATGGGAAGGCGGAGGAGAGGTGACCCTGGTGAAGTGCAGAGCCACAGTGACACTCAGACAGGCCTGCCTGGGGAGACCCGCCTGACCCTCACCTGTGTTGGTGGGATTCATCTGGTGCCTTCTGGAGCGACAGGATGGGGAGTCAAGGACACAGCCTGGCATTTTCAACTGCAAGTGCCCTAAGCCTGAGGTAAACCCCAAGAAGCTCTTTGAGGAGTAGAAGTGGGGCTCTATTTCATTTGGAACACTTGTGAGGGTGTGGACTCTTTCAGTTTGTTGTTCCTGTATCTGGAAATAAACCTTTTGTCTATACTGGTCATTAAGGTTTGATATCTGAGCAGCTGCTGTGTGCAGGTGGAAGAACCATAGGAAAAATGAATTTAAACTGGGGTGTCCATATCCCCCCATAACATTCCTTGTGTTTTTGCATTAATTATTCATCATGTTGGAGGAATAAGAATTGTAACTGCACAATAAATGACTACTATCTCCCTAGTTTTTTTTTTTTCTTTTTTTTAATAATCTCCCATTCTGTTTACAGTTAGGATACAACAAAAGCAAAAATAAAGATAAAATAAATCATTACACCATTTGTATTAAATCAAAGGGCTGTCTCTAGTACATAGCAATTCATTTAACTCAAATTTTATTTATAAAATATCAACACACAATGAAATTTATTTGTCAAGGTTCACATAATGCACAGTGGTCACAGAACAAAGCATTTAAAAAAAACTCAAAATCAGATGCATGAAATTGAAAGTTTAAATGCATATTGGTCATTTCTACTTTATATGTAAACTTTTCTTCAGTATTTCATGAAATGTACTGAAACATTAATTTTCTTAATAACTGCTGCTATATCAAGTCATGAATGATGTCAGAGTTACTTGAGTAACATACATACAGAAGTCTAGATTGCTGATATGTATGTTACTCAAGATTAAAGATTTTCACTTTTAAGATTATTAATATTCTTGAGCTAACATTTCTTTCTACTAAAACTAGGGATTATTATAAAACAATTTTTAATAATTTATATATATATATTTCACATCATTTTAATGCCCAAGGGTCCCCCACCACCTCCCCTCCAAGGCCACTCCAGCTGCCCCCTCCCCAGTAGTGTACTTTCATTTGGTTGTCCATGTATTAGTAAGACCATTTGGTTTCTTTTTCTTTCTGACTTGTTTCTGCTAATATAATTTCTTCTAGGTACATCCATGTTACCGTAAATTCATCAAATTTGTCATTTTTAATTAATGAGTAATATTCCATTGTGTATATATAACACATCTTTTTCATCCAGTCACTTGTCTTGGGGCATTTGGGTTGTTTCCAGATCCTTGCAATTATAAATACCGCTTCAATAAACATCCAAGCACAGGTGTCCTTTTGTACCCACATTGAGGTCTCCTTTGGGTAGATTCTCAAGAGAGCAATTGCTGGGTCAAATGGTAGTTCCATTTTCATTAGTTTGAGGGTCCTCTATACTGCTTTCCATAGTGGCTGGACCAGTTTACATTCCTGCCAGCAGTGTAACAGTGTTCCTTCCTCTCCATATCCATGCCAGAACTTGTTTGTGCCTGTTTTTTTGGTGTGGGCCATTCTTACTGGTGTAAGGAGGTGTAAGGAGGTATCTCATTGTGGTTTTGATTTGCATTTCCCTGATTGCTAGTGACATTGAACAATTTTTCATGTGCCTGTTGGCCATTTTATTATAATTTTATTACTACAATAGATTAAATGTCCACAAAGCTGTAGGTGTTTTAAAAATAGGAACAAGTGAATGGACAAATGATGTTGGAGTTTACTGTGTTTTTTTTTTTCCTTTCTTACATAGAGGAGTAAATATTAATTTCAGTTAGTAAAACTACTGCAAACATTATATCTATGCTACATATTACAAAAACATTATCTTTTATGTATGACTTAATTTAAAAATGCCTACAGGTCTAGGTTGTACAACATGATACAGTATGTTACACAAGAACTAAAATGACCTTTATTCAAAATTGGCAAAGCTTCAATTAGTGCCAGGAATTTGAAAAGGAACATTATGAAGAGTAATAGTCATTAATGAATTCAAGACTTAAACTTAAGAGCTGAAAATGTAAATCTCTCAGATGATATTATAGAAAAAAATCTACTATGCATTGGCTTTGACAATGACTTCTTGGATATTATACCAAAAGAATAAGTATCAGGGAAAAAAGATAAGTAGGATTGCATCAACTTAAAAATCTTCAGCACAACAAAGAAAGCAATCAACAAAATGAAAAGGCAGCTCAAGAACCATCATAAAATGTTTGCAAACCATATATTGCAATGAATGGTTAATATACAAAATATAGATAATGAATACCTATAACTCAGTAAGAACAACAACAAATAGCTGTTTAAAATAGACAAAAGAAAATAAGCTATTTATTCTGAGATAACATTCAGTGGGCAATGCATGTATGAAAAATTGTTCAGTATCATCAGTTACCAAGGAAATGTATGTGAAAATAACAATGAAATATCAACTAATATTTTTTAGGAGAATTTCTATGAAAGAAAAAATAAAAAGGACAAAAATGTTGGAGTTATGGAGAAAAGGAAAAACGTGTATATTGTTGGTAGTAATACATATTGGCATATCATTATGGAAAAGATTATGGAAATTCTTCAAAAATGAAAAACAGAACTAATTTATGACCTAAAAATACCAATTATGGGTATACATCCAAAGGTATTTCAGTCAGAATACTGAGAAAAATCTGCACTCTTATCCATGGGAGAATTATTCTCAATAGCCAAAATGTGGAATCAATCAAAAATATCAGTTGTTATTGAAAGGATAAAGAAAATGGTACATATATAAAATTAAGTATTACTTAGTCTTGAAATAAGAAGGAATTTTGCTGTGTACAACAGTATGAACCTGAAGGAAAGTATACTGAAATAAAAGACATACTACAATTTTCCTCAGGAAAGCTGGTGTTCTGGTAACAAAATCCACTACCCCACCTGCATGCAGTTTTATCCTATAGAGGCAATAATTAGAGGTATTAGAGACAAAATAATCTCAAATCACTCTCAAACTTTAAATGGGTAAGAAGTCTGGTTCACTGATGGAATATGTTTAGTATGCCACTTTTGATCAGCCGAACAGGGCCTGCCAGATGACAAATGTGGGACTGTAAGAACCAGAAGGAAAGAATCACAGTGGGCTATGGTGGGCTATGGTGGGGGACTATGGGGAATAGATGATGGAAGTACTATTGGGATAATACCAGTGGGAGATCCTAATGCTATCTCAATCTGAAAAAATAAAATAAATACAAAGTGGTGCTGTTAACAACAGAAGAGTAAAACCTAAAAAAGGTGGCAAGAGGATAAATGAACATTGAATCCACCCAATTTAAATGTTTTAATCAATTTAAGAAAAGAAAAATATGCTTAAATTTGATTTTGAGATAGAATTTATTACTCAATGAACTTTTTAAAACACAAATCAACTACATAATGGTAGATTTGCCTTGAAATCTCATTGTAGAGATGAAGAATATTTATAGCACAATTAAAAGCAATGACTATGGTTAATGGAGTGATAACATTTTCAACCTGGTACATGGATAACATTCACCAATGGCAAGTGTCTGCCTTAAATAAAAACAACTATAATGTTAACCAAATCTACTGAAATAAATAATAATTAATGGATAGCTTTCCTCAAATACATTTGCCCATCTTGAAATACAGTCTATTGAATTTTGTTGTTCTTCCATAGGGATTTTCTGAAATACTAAAATTTCAGTTATTATTAATGATCTCCCTAATGTACCACAAACTAGCTATTTTCAGGAGTAACATGCAATCTTGTTAGAAACATTGCTTTATAAAATTGATTTTTGTACGTAAGACTGCTAGTTATTGATCCAAATGCCATCAAAATCACAAGCTTAAACTTGTTTCTCTTTGCTGCAAAGAGGCAAAAATGGCAATAGAAAACATTAGGAATGGTAGTTTGCTGCAAGGCCATTCACTATGTGCAGTGGCACCAATAACTATACAAAAAAAGAAAAAAAGAAAAACAAACACAAGACAGTAAAAACAAAAATAACCTACTCCTTAGTCATAATCTTCATATGCCTTTATATTTCTTTCTAAATGCAATTATTTATTTGCATCTTAAACAGCTATAATACCACCAGTGACTTTCTGTATTGTATTTATAAGAGAAATATAATGACTAGAAACATCTTGCTTCTGAAAAAGTAATGCCATGTTACTTTATTAAACAAGTAGAATGTTTTATCTTTAAAAAGTCAGAAAAATATCATAACTTTAGATCAGTTTTATATAAATTAATTTAGCAATGCTCACATATTTACAATATTGCAAATTTTAGGTAATTTTTAATTTTCTCAGTGATAGTAATTATATCGAAAATGAATTTAGTTAAGAATGTTTTGTAATTGGCATCAATGGACAAAACCAAGTGGGCACTTTGGTTGTTTCCTGTACTTTCTAAATACATATTCTGGAATTTAAAAAGATATAATTATTTGCAAAATGATACCATTAGATTCAAAATTGTGATGTTAGAAAATAATTAAAAAACTATTAATGCTAGCTGATTCACTGGTAAGTATGAGGAATTATCTGATTATTTGTTTTGTATTCTGAAGTAATGTTAGAAAACAGCATCAGATTCCAGTAAAAAAACACAGTTCAAGGAAAACAATAAAAGAAACTCTGTAAAGTGACAGGCTACAAAATTAATATACAATTGTGTTACATTTCTGTAAACAAACAATGAACTAGCAGAAAAAGGAAATCAGGAAAATATTCCCAAATATAATCACATGAAAAATTACATAACTGGTAATCAATTTAGTTAGTCAAAGAAGTGAATGCCCTGTATGCAGAAAAATAAAAACACTGTTGAAAGAAACAGGAGAAATAGAAATGCTAGGGAAGTGTAGCCATTAATATTATTAAAATAACTATACATCTAAACCAGTAGACAGATTAAATGCAATCTCAATGGGATTGGCTACAGAAGGAGAAGAAAATGAATTAGTTTAAACAGCAAAAGACTCCTAAGTGCAAATTCGATTCTAAGAAAAAATGATGATAGAAGTATCATACATATTTCCTCACTTCAAACTGTATAACAAAGTGATAGTGACTGAAATAGCTTGGTACTGGAATAAAATGATAGATCAATCAAATATAACAATGGACTCAAATATATTGTATTAGATAAATTTCTGCAAATATATGATGCTAAAAAATAGCTGATACAAAATTTCAATCATTGAAATAATAATATAGCATTCATGTTCCTTAGGAAACTGAACACTGGATGATTAATGCATCTATTTGTGAACATTCATTTGATATCAAATGCATCCAAAACATTGAATTAGATGCTGAGATGTAAAATATGTATTTAATGTTAAAAACCTGTGATTGGTAATTATAATAAAATGTGATGCCAACAGAGTACTATACAATATGCTAAAGAAAATGGATTCAAGTCATATGAAACAGATTACAACAAAATACTTGACTATTTAGGATAATTGTCTATCACTTGGATGACACATAATCAATTTCCTAAAAAATTGATTCTACAAATATTATTCATATAGGCTCCATGTTTTGTCTTTTGTTTGCTTTCACAATTCATTCTGGTTTTAAAGTTGCATTCACTCTTTTATTCATATTAACCATAATTCTCAACTGGGACATTTACCTGAACCTATTAAATGCAATTTCTTAGATCTTTTATGCCAAACCATTTAGTCATCTGCTATAGAAAATGTTTTTTATATCCCTTTTTCATAGCATCAATGGTAGTACCTGACTTGTAGGTGTGTAGTAAATAATGCTGAATGGCACAAAGCATAGAAAACTGGAAGTAGAGGTTTATATAGAGTAAACATAATATAGAGAATAATATTAGTTCTATGTAGTTAGAATTAACTATAGAGGAGAGTAAGATAATTGTTAAAGTAATTTAAGGAACATAGCAAAAATATACAGAGCCAGTATACAGGGAATTTATTAGGCAATCAACATTGAAACTCTATAGAGTGTCTTCTCAGAATTGAGGATTGAATTCATTCAAGATGGACAGTCAACTTAAGATACAAAGTAAAAACCTTATTTAATTGTTCCAGAATGACAGAAATGACCCCAAGAGCATGAGAAAGCTCTTTGCACTAGTCTCTCCTTTATTTCCTCTTAATATTCTCAATAATCATCGTCAGTATTTATGGTTAAAAATGATCAATGTAAAAACAGTGGAGAATTGTGGGAGTCAAAAGATTAGAAACCAGAGACATTCGGCCAAGCATGGTAGTGCTTGCCTGTACGTGGCAGCCTAGGAAGCCGCGGCAGGGACCAAGGATCGTGGTTCGAGTTCCACTGGGGGCACGTAGCGAGACCTATTTCCCAAAAAATATAGCTGGGCGTGGTGGTGCGCGCCTGTAATCCCAGTCACCTGGGAAGCTGAGTCTGGGAATTGCTTCAGTCTGTGATACCCCGGGTAACGTGAGCCTGCGATTCCACAGGCAAAAACAGTGAGACCTAGTCTCAAAAAAAAAAAAAAAAAAAAAAAAAAAAAAAAAAAAAAAAAAAAAAAAGAAAGAGAGAATAGAAAACAGAAACAGAAATGCATTATGAAACATTTTTGGATTATTTTTTGAGATGACGGTGGTTCATAATTATATAAGCTAGGATAATTTCATTCACACGTTTTCACATGCATGTTGCTGCATGTACCAGCAGTGCAACCATAACCCTCTACTAGCATCCATTGGAATTATGAACTAGTATGCATAGAAACTGATTTGAATGACAGAAGCAAAATTTTGAACAATGAAACAAACCATGATTACTAACGTGCACCTAGTCTTGAAATTGATTGAATTTTATGGTTCTGTAAATTAAAATAAAAAGACAAATATTCAACATGGCAACATGTATGTCAACAATCTAAAACAAAAGCTGAAAACTAACAAAAAGGTTTTGAAGAAACTAGACAAAGTGAAACAATATTGTTTAGATGACTGAGAAATCTGGCAAGAGTTTAACAAAATCAGATCTCTCCAACAACAGATTCTCTTTGGTTTACTGTAATCCCCAGGCAAAACATGAAATTAAACTTTTCTATAATAGTAATATTTTATTCCCTTTACACTTACATGAATCTCCTTCCTCTGACAGAGATGTGCCTCTCAAGGTCTCTTAATGTCACTTGTCACTTAACAGAGACTGTGTTACTGTGTTGGCTAAAAGTCATGTTCAATTTTCACAACCTCTTTATTAATAATCAGCTTGGATCTCAGGAGACAAATCCTCATGGCTCATACCTTCCTTAAAAAAAAAAAAAGCAAAAAAGCTAATAGCTTTTACATCCATTGCAAAAGCAAGTCATTTAGGAGAGAAAAGGCTTTCTGACTGTTTCAGCCAATTTATATGAAATTGAATGCCTTATGTGAAATTCTGGCTGAATGTGCTATGAAAGATTAAAAACACTTCAGCATTTAAGATAGGGTTATTTTGAAAAAAAATCAACTTACCTGTTGATTTTCATTCATCAGTTAAATAGAGCTCTAAGTTCCTTTCTGCCCTTTAGACCTATGACCCCAAGGTTCATAATTCTATGTGACTTCTCCTCCTCCCTTTTTTTTTTTGTTAAAAGAATTTCACACTAATTAATACCAAGAACTGCAAATGTAATTGCAATAAAATCAATCCATTACATAAGAAACCTCTATGTGTTTTGCAATATGAGAAACTCTAAGGGTGTTGTAGTTGTTAAAATATGGTGAGGTTAGCAGTTTTTTATTTTTATTTATAAATACAAAATCCCCCTTAGTTTTCCCCTAACTGTTTTTACTATATTTTCTTCAATATGATACTATGACATACATTTTGCAGTGTTCTCAAAATGTGGAACCACATACATTTTACTTGAAGAAGGAAATGAAGACTAATTGTTTTTCATTTGTTTTAATATACTGAACTAATGAGTAGTCTACTCCATCGTAGTTTTCTCTGGCTTTACCCAAAGTCTGAAGAGACAAAAATTTAGTGAAGATGATTATATATATAGCTATAATATGAACAACACTAAATTACAAACCATGTATCAGGATTAAGCCAAGTATTTTATATGTCTAAGTCTAATAAGTTTATCATTCATCTTTTAGATAGCACCTTCCCTTGCTCTTCAGAAAACAGAGATGGTGAGAGGAGACCAATTCATAAGAGAATAAGGAAACCCAGAATCCAAACTTAACTCACCAGTGAAGCTCTTGAACTAAACAATTACACTACTCTACTAATTCTTAACAAATGAAGAGTGTCTTGAAATGAAATCCCCTATTTAAGTATTTTAAATGAGTTTCATAGCTGGGCAATTTAATCACCAGTTTGGGTCTGTAGAGACAATGCTTTCCTTTGTAATTCATACTTATTTCTACGTCTGTTCTCCATATAATAATTGCAAACTAATACAGTTTCAAGAATGAATTAGCTACTTTATATAAAACTAAATTTAAAATCATAGCTTCAATACTAGTTCATTAAATGAAATCAATATATACCTAGGTATAAGTTTTCATTAATGTATATTGTATATGTGAATATAAAGGTCATAAAGATATTTGAAAGAATTTATAACACAAGTCTAAATGTTGACAAATAGTGACTTTTATCCATAAGTAGTTGCTTCTTCAAAAACATCCTAAACTACAGAGAAAAAGAAAACTTTTACATTGTTGGTAGAAATGCAAACTGATCCAGTCACTATTGAAGCTGTGTGGAGGTTGCTCAAAACACTAGAAATATATCTGTCATTGACTCAAATCCACTACTAAGAATGTACTCAGAAAATATAAACATTCTAATTTAAAAGGAAATTTGCAGGAACTACATGGGTTAAAAGGAAATCATTACATAAAAACAAACAAATAAAGGAAAATTTGCACTTCTAGGTTTACTGAAGCAACATTTATAATAATGAAGATATGGAAACAATTCAAATGCCCCTAAACAGCCAAATGGATCAAGAAGCTATGCCATATATACATAGAGGAACACTACTCAGTGTTCACAAAAGACAAGCTCATGCCATTTGTGGCAATATTGCTAGATCTAGAAGAGCTTATAATAAGATCACTAAGTCAAAAAGAAAAGGATAAATATTGAATGGTGTCACTTTTATGTGGAATATAGAGAAAATAAAGTCATAGACAATCCAAAAACTAACCATGGGTATATCCTATTTTGAGTGGAGGGAATGGAAGTACCTATTAGAGATTGGAGGGTAAGGGCACAAGGGAACATGGTTTTGGACTGATTGTAGGTTCTGGTGTTGGGAGAACTATGGTGACCACACCTGAAGGGTCAATTAAATATTTTACAAAAATTAATGACAATATCAGAAAGAAAATGCACTACACTGAAATTTTGAAAAAAAAAAAAGGAAATGCTAGACAATCATTAGTATGTGAAAATTATGACAACCTGACCCACAATTAAATACCTACAGACAAAATAAACAGCTAGGATATATACCCCACTATTCCTCACTGATGAAATTTTTTTTCATTTTTATCAATATCATATATATATAATGCTTTTATTTTTTTCTCCTATAATTTGATTATCTAAACAACCCAAAAAGAATGCAAGATTAAGGGGATATTTTCTTTCCTATCCTATACTTGTACAATAGAATTTAAAAACTTTAAAACTATACTTACCTGTGTATTGGGACATCTGTCTTAAAAAAAAATCCCTAGCAATGACCATTTGTAAATGTAAGGATTGATTAAACACATTAATTAAAAGAAATTTTATGGTGTGCACACACCCCACACACATATAGACACAATAATTATATACAACTTAATACAGACAAATTGTAGATTTCCATAACAAAACCAGTAGGAAAAATAAAGTTCTAATGTGGGTTTCTTAACACCACAAAACCTGTTCAGTCTCGCTGACTCATTAAACTTGAAGGCTAAGGGTAAAAATGCCATAAAAGGGTTTGTTCTAAAATATAACACCTGAAATGTGACTATTAGGGGGAAAAGTTCTAAAAGAAAAAACTCATTTAAAATAAAAGAACAAGCAATGCTCTCGGAAGATCTGTCTTGATGAAAAGATAAAAGAGTTGAAGCCCTTCCTATATTGCTACCTGAGGGGAGGATTAGGGGATTATGGTGATTCTGGAGAAAAACAAAATTAAAAAAAAAAAAAAAAAAACAAGACTAAGGATATGCTTAAAAAAGAAAGAAAGGTAATATAAAAAATATTCATTTTAATACTCATGAAAACCAGTTCTGATTAACATTCTTAGATAAGAACTATAGATCATGAATATACTTTGTTTCCCTGGATATAATCATTTTAATAGATAATATTGTTAGGAGCTACAAAAATGACGGGCCAGGACCATGCTGAAAATGAAGAAAACTTCATTCACTATTTTATCTAAATTCAGCACACTGAAAACAGAATTAGCATTGTACTTGCCAGAGAGGTGAGTGGTACCCCCTTTCTTCCAAAATTAACCCATCTAGAGACATTTCCTAAAAATCAAGAAATTAATAAATGTATCCCTTACCCCATGTATTCCACAGAAACTGGTATTTTGGCTAATCTAGTTTTTCTTAAGTTGCTGCTTCTTTTCTCCTTATTTAACACATTATAAACCATTCTTTTGCACTATACAAAAACTTTCTAAAACCTAATACACTAACTAAATATTTCATGTTCACATTCAGTCCCAGTTCCTTCAATAAAGTTCAATCTCTCTCATTCATCCTTCCTCACTTCCCACGCCTAGATCCAAACAAAGTATGTCATTTTCTTTCAAGCATGATACATATCATGCAGACACTTTACACAGGTTCAAAAGTCAACAGCTTCTATGAGATTATTGTGTGAAGTTGACATTGTCTATATGCTCCATTATGTTAAATCATAGCTAATATTATATCTAATTATTCATGTAGGTACATTGTGTGTAAATGCTGAATTTGCATATACTGAACACAAGATATTTTCTAATCTGATTAATACATAAGTTTATGTGTGTTTCTCTTTAAAAATACCTTTCTTTGAAGACCCATGCATTTTCTCTAAAGGCACTAAAGTCTTCTTATTCTTATGGACACTAGACAGCACTTCAGCACAAATTCCTCAAGTCATTTCCAACAGTGAAATCACTAACACAAAGCACTGTAATGTGAAAAATCTGGCATTAAATCAACCACAAAAAAGACACTTGCCTAAACAGATGGAACTTAACCACAGTTGACTTAAAATTTTTTTAACTTCACAATGTTGTGAAAGCACAATTAATTCAGAGGAGAATATACTTTGAATTTTGAATGAAGGAATTCTGTTTTTCACCTTTAGCACAGTATCCAACAAATTACCAGACAAGCAACACTCTAAGTATGATTATAACATAAATTGTGTTATGTGGATTGCACCCAACTCAAGGCAAATGTGCATATTTAAGGGTAGAAGAGGCCAAGATCTAATATTTGTGGTAGCATAGTGTCTTGAACATTTTCACATTATGATATATTTAACCTCTACAAGCTTTCTGGGGACATAACCCCATCATGAAGAGAGGACAATCTGTATAGGAAGAAACATGAAAGAAGAGGGTAAGTGGTTACTTTGTTTGACCTCAGGTGGTTTGTGAGCAAAGAGAAATTAAAAGTGTTCACCACTCCAACAACCTTGTCCCCAAATGATTCAATTTACAAGTGTTGATTGAGAGCTAAAAATAAATTTAAGCAAACAAGTAGATAAATTCAAGAGGAGAATTAATTGTATGTATGATTTAATTGATTTAATGATTTAATCTGCCCCATCTAGGTCATTTTTTTTTCCCTAAACCACTCCCTCCCCTCCCCATCTCCCCAATAACTCCATCCCTCCTAGGTCTAAGGGAAGTATCAAAGGAGTATCTAGCACAGTGTTTTATTATTACATTGATAAATATAAAGTTTCACCTAAATACAAATATCAGCAAAAAGTATAATAGCTTTTTATCTCTAAAAAGCCAAAAATAAAATCTATAAAAATGATTATTTCACCTAATGATTTTTGTTTTCCACTAACTACATAATTTATTATGTAACAAATGACCAAAATTTAGCAGCTTAAACAAGTATTATCTTATGCATTCTTTAAAAAGTGTAGTGGCTAAATGGCACTGTTCTCATCAGTAGTTGTGTGAAGATTGTTAATAACTAATCAAAAGATTTCTACTTTTTCTGAATTGAAGTTTATTGAAAGAAAATTTCCACAAAAACAAAAGTTAAGTTTATTAAAATAACAATATGACAGGCAACGATAATCTGCAATATCAATAGAATTATTAGTAATTATTGATATTGATAGATTCATAACTTCAATTAAACCCACACATGCTTCTGTGAAATTTAAACTAATTCTCCAATGTATTATCAAGAATGAATGTTAAAAACATAAGGTATATGGTAAAGAATGGAACATGTTCTTGTAATTTATATTGATACTGATTTTGAAGAATAAAACATTAATACAGTGCATTAATACTGGATAATATATAACAAAACCTAAAAAGAGGCAGGGAGTGTTGGATTTTCTTTCATTTAAAGGATGTCTTTTTTTTTCTAATTAATTATTTATTGGGGTGACACTAGTTTACAAAACTACATGTGATGTAGAGGTATAGGATCTAGCCTCTTCATATACTTGTCATCATAATACATCTGGCATGAAATCCCCATAGTTTCCACAACAGTCCACCGGGTGCCCCTCTCCATCTAGTTTCCCCCTCGTGGTAGCCTTAATTCAACAGACAGATGTCAAGCATTCATTTTTGGTATAATTTTGTCTGACTCTTTATTTTGTTTCTCAGTATTCTCCCTATGAGTGAAACCATCTAGTATTTCCCTTTCTCCTTCTAAAAAAGGTGTTTGTTGTACTACTGAACTTTAAAATATTCATATATTTAATGCATAAATGTTATATTTTGCTTAAAAATTAGGATGGCAATAAAATATTAACAAAGAATAAAATAATAAATGATATGTCAAATGTAAATGGAGTAAACCTGGATTATCTCTTTAATGTGCTTTATTGAATTAGAATGTACACTTTGATGTGCTTTATTGAATTAGAATGAATTCTAGACTGAAAACTAACACAGTTACTTTATGTAAACCCATCAGTATACATATTTTTACTTAGATGACTGGAAATAAACTCTGGAGAATTTGATTTATTCTGCTCTTATCAACAACCTTTGACTTTTAGCTTTTGTTCTCTGTTCTAATATATTTGTACATATATTAAATTTAATATATTTGTATATATTAAAACAATAATTGTATATATTAAAACATACTAGAGTTCTTTCCTGGAGTTTGATTTATGGGAGGATGAAATGAAACCAAGAGAACAAAATATTTAAAATATAGTACAGAATATATTTAACATTAATATGCACTATAATTGGTTGACTTGAATTATAATAATAATTATATCAGCTTCCATTTATGACAGAGTTCTCACTTTATACCCTCATAACCCTATACCTATATATCTTCCCTTACACTCTTGGAAATCATCATGGACACCTTAATTTGTTAAATAAATAATCAGTTACAAATGAATTATTTACCACTCATGAAATGTCATGACAGTGTCTTAATAGAAGGAAATAACTGAAATAAAATTTACCACTTTCTTAATGCAGTTTTATATTATGAAGCTGGTAAACAAATAGTCTGTGCACCTGCTACTAGCAATTTGCAATTATCCATTGCTTGAAATTCTGCAGTACGCTTCGTAAACGAAAAAGCAAAGCTTACTATCAAAAGAGAACACAAAACAGAATGCAAGTTTTTACTTTCTTTGAGCAGCCAGATGGCTTAGGATTATTTTTCTGCAATTGAATCTAAAATAAATGGAAATGAGACAAATTGACCATTTCAGGCTTACAGCATGATTTTACAAGGGGGGAATGTGTGAAATTATTAAATCCACACATTACATAAAAAAGAATTTAAATCACATAAAACCCATTTGAAGTATGTTATGCACATAACCGTACAAATTTGTTCAGATTGAGCATGCTCGGGTTACAGAGAATTAGACTATGACTCCTGGCATGTTATTTTTCCAAAGTGTCTGCATATATGTAGAAAGCCAAGTGCTAAATGGAGGTGACACTATAACGATTGAAACTGTATGATCAGAAGAATGACATTGCAAAAAGTATAATTTGTGAGGAGGCTGTAACAATGGTTACTGGGTTATGGTTATTTGCTCTAATCTTTTTCTTTTTGGGGGGTATTTTATCCTAATTTTCCCCTCTTTTCTGTCAAGTTGGGGAGTAATCATAGGTACATCATTGGGTTTACATTACAAGCTTACCAAATAAATTCAGCCTAAAATAACCAAAATTATTTAAATTAAAATAAATTCTAAATTATTCATTTAAAGCGTTTCAAATTATTTAAAAGTAATTTAAACAAAAATTAATTCTAAATGTATATTAAAAGTATATATAAAATCTGATAAATGTATGAAATTGAGAAAAAATGTGATGAAGGTTTGCCTTCTTGTTCAGAATGAAGATGATTTTGCACTTGTAACAAGTATACTCCTATGAAATAAATCATTTTTTTTTTCAATACATGTCTTTTCTGAATACATGTATCAGTACATGTGATGTTTTGGAGATCATTTGGCTTACACAACTGATAGGTACATGATTGAATTCAGTAAATAAAACTAATTAGTGCTGTGTTCTTTACTTTCTAACAAAGTAACAAAACTAGGCCAGTTTTTACTGTGGAGGGGGAGAGTAGATGCCAGTGCTATAAAGATACAATGATCATTGTTTTAATCCTTGGTGCAGGGAACATAGGACTACACAGAAAGTTCCACAAGTTAATATTCTAGATTCCTAAAAAAGTCAATCGCATTGTGTCACCCCACTATGTAACTGCCAATGTGGGGTCTTTAAGTAAAACGCAACTCATCCAAGCACTATACATTACAATGCCTTATTTATATAGAAAAGTAACCAAGTTCAGCTTCAATAGTGAGGCTTTCCAAAAATGCCATAAATATAAAAATGATAAATGAAGCTTGATAAACAGATAAATGATAGGAGATATATAGAAAAAAATTTGTATCTCAGTATATCAAAAGTTCTCACCAAAGACATGCAATTCCTATCTTTCCAGACCACTGGGAGTCTTTTACACTGGGCTTTCTGTGCTTGTCTCTTACTACCTTTCTCCCACTCTCCATACTTTCTTCCTTTTCTTTGTGATCTCCTGGTAGATCTGGTTAGTTCTGAGGTTCATTTTTTAGATCTCCTTCTCATGCTGTCTTCTCACTCTCCCCTCTTTACAAGACAAACTCATTTTTTCCTTTTTATCGACAAGAAGAACTATACAGAACATTTCAAAATTTAGGTCTCTGTTTTGATCTTTTCTCTGATTTTTAAAACCACCTATTCACATTTATTCTTAATATACATGAAGCAAAAAGAACTTTGGTGGATTCTTTGATGTTCCCTCTTTGTTCTGTCACCTGACTAATGTTGTGTATTTGAACACAACTGACAAAATCAAAATACAATAAAACCAAGACAATGACTAATAGCACAAATCAAAAACCTAGAAAAGATAAGTGATTCATTTGAAATTTTTGTTAATTTTTCCTTCAGCTAGTAAGAGAACGGGGGCTACATTCTGAAGCACTGAATAGTAGGACAGACAACAACAAGTGCTGATGGGGATGTGGAGAGAAAGGAACACTCTTACAATGCTGGTGGAAATGCAAACTTGTTCAGCCACTATGGAAAGCAGTATGGAGGACCCTCAGACTAATGAAAATGAAAAAGCCATTCAACCCAGCAATAGCTCTTTTGGGAATCTACCCAAAGGAGACCTCAATGTGGGCACAAAAGGACACCTGTGCTCGGATCTTTATTGCAGCACTATTTATAATTGCAAGGACATGGAAACAACCCAAATGCCCCAAAACAGACCAGTGGATGGAAAAGATGTGGTATATGTACACAATGGAATATTAATCATCAATTAAAAATGACAACTTTAATGAATTTATGGTAACATGGATGTACCTAGAAAAAATCATATTAGCAGAAACAAGTCAGAAAGAAAATGACAGAAACCAATGGTTTCACTAATATATGGACAACCAAATGAAAGTA
>PVHY01003073.1:0-81810 GCA_004024945.1 Uropsilus gracilis
GGGCCCCAGGCGGGACTCGAACCGCAATCCCTAGCCTCGGCCGCTTCATAGGCTGAAGCTTACAGGCATGAGCCACCATGCCCGGCCCGCCACTGTGCTTGTTAACCACAATATGTTTTTTCTCTTCCAGACCACAAATGAAAGGGGGTAATGAGATAAGACAGAAGAACTTCAGCATTTCATCTCCAGTAAATTTTCTGTCCAAGAATTTAGGAACGGTACTTTAAAGGAAATGCAATTCAGAACACCTTTTATCTACCTCCACTGCAAAAAGAAAAACAAATTCTCACCTCTATAGCCTTCCACACTCTAGACACTACCAGTGTCATCATTTTATGAAGATACCATTCTACCAGCCTAGAGTGAGCTGAAGGTGACTGATGATAATTAGTGTATCTCTTCAATTACAGCCTCTGACAATGAAACTGATAGGCATGTCATGGGTAACATTACATAACAAAAGATATGTTAAAGCTATTTTGTTCTATGACAATTCCATCACTTATATTTTTAGCATCTGCTATACTCTTTTCTTCTACTACTAGAATTAATATAACTGCTCCCAGTAACATTTGTGAAAGTCCAGTTGTAACTCAAGGCCCAAATTTTCATGAAGCAGTGGTAGGTACATCTCTAGAAATACACATTCAGAGTTTCCAAAGATGATGGATTTGACTCAAGCAAAAATATCATCCAACTAGGTAGGTATATATTTACTTTGGTGAAGCCTGGGATGGAGAGTCTGAGTTATAAATCATATATTTTTATGGGAGAAAGACAACTCTATACTCCTGGAAAATTTAGTTCATTGTGTACATTTGGTTCTCAAGGGGAAACTCAGCATCATTGTGTATTTCCTAAATTAATCCAATTATAATGATTTCTATATTTAACGATGCACCACAAATGCTTTAATCATGCCTTGTTCCCTATGGTACAGCTTGCACAATACTATTGCATACATGCTAAGAACAGCACAGAAACATCCTTGTATACTAAGGGAATACCTGAGTCTGCCAGGAATTCATCTTCAAAGCTCAAATCACTCTAAGAGGGCAGAACCCACAGATTTGGAACTAAATAGTCTGTCATGCTCATGTTTTCATTGGCTTTCTCTACCCAGCAAACTGGATAATTCCAATAAAAAGAATTCACCTTGGGGCCTAAAATTATACCTTTAAAATTAACAGGATAATTACTCACTTTGTATTCTCCTTGACTCTGAAGACACAACCTTTGTCTTATGGCTCCGGGAAGAAATGCTAAGAATTTAATAGAGAAAAAAAAATATCAGGATTGGGAGCTCCCTATATTACCTTAGGCCCTACCTTCAAAAGGCCACATTAAGGACTAGGATGAACCTGAGAACAGTAGAAGGCATTTGATGATTCTTTTCATTTGTGATTTATAAGCATTTGCATAAGAGTAGCATTGGAAATAAATTTTTAAACAGAGTGGGTGGAAATCTATAGAATTGGCTCAGCATGTTCAGTAAGATGTTTGGACAAGGGCTAGCTCATTACATGCCAAGTTAGGGTGAAATCTTAGTGAATATTCATCAAAGAGAAACATGGAATGAGATTCTATTCATTTTCTGGAGCTGCCAGTATGAAGTATCAAGGATTGGGTGTCTTTAGAGCATAAATATATTGACAGTTGTGTAATCTAGAAGTACAGAATAAGCTGTACGGATTGGTTCCCACTGAGTACTGTTTGGGAGATCTCTTGTATGAGTTTTCTAGCTTCTCATGGCCTCATGCATTGCTTGGTTTGTAGGTGACTAGCCTGTGTCTTCACAATGTCTATCTTCTATAAGTATTTTGTAGCTGTGTGGAAATTTCCCCCTTTTATGTAAATATCAGTTATATTGGATTAGGACCCACCTTAATGATCTCTTAACTTGATCATCTGCAAAGATCCAAAAGGAGGACACATTCAGAGATACTAGATTTAGGACTTCAGAGAGTCTTTTGGAGGGACATACTTCAACCCATAACTTGGACAAAACTACTTCCAAAAAGATCTATTCATATAAAAGTTTGTTTCAGGGAGAGAGTGGGACAAAAGAAGTATGCTCCCTAGAAAAATTCTTTTTCCATTATGTCCTCCAGGCACATTAAAAATAAACAAACCTTAAACTCTCTGTTATCCATAGCTGGATCTTGTAAATAAGGTCCAAAGGAATTTGGAAAATGCTTTTCTCCTTTAAATTGTCTGGATATCATTATTATCTTCTTGTATACAAAATAACCAGCTTTGAGATTGAAAGCATATTAGTGACTGATAAGTTCCAGGAAAGAATCACTCTCTCTTGTTCCCTCTGTCAATGAACTTCACCTCTCAGCACTGGAAATGAAAGGTTATAGGTTTAATATCACAAAAGGATTATCACTATTAAACTGATCTGCATGATGATTCACTGCTCCAACTCAACCCAGTTTATACTATTCACACTACTCTTACATCCTAGTATCAGTTTTACCTTGTACATCAATCTGATCATATAAGAAAATAGAAACGACTTTCTTCCTATATCTCTGCAACCTTCACTCTATCTATTACCTTACTTTGATCCAACTCCAATCACAAACTTGAAGAAACTATTTCAAAAATTGTACTTTAGATCACTTTATTTTTTTGGGGGGAAGGGGGTCAGGCAAATGTAGCTGTTTGCCCCTCTACAGATATTTTACCCCTAATAGAAATGGCTTTAAGTTTTTTGGAATTTATATATAACATTATTGCATACTTATAAAACAAAACAAAATATAAGCTACATAATAAATTGGCATAATCCTTTCCTAAAAAGTTGAAAAGCCAGAATATTTAGAAATACATGCGGATATGGGTACATTTATATATAATATTACACAAAGCAATGGTAGCTTCTACTTACTGGCTGCCAGGAATGTCAATAGGTTTTTGATTTTCAAATATTATTTCATTTATGCCTCATTATTTTATGAAGCAGCTATTATTAACAAATGGGGCAATCAAATCAATAAGTTGCCCATAGTCACATAGTAAATAAGAAACAGAATTCATCCCAAATTTATTTAACCACAAAGAATTCAAGGGAATACTTATCTCATTGATTATCTCATTAGCCCTTACAAGCTAATGAGACTTTAATAAATATCATATATAAATATATAAGCATATGCTTTAGTAAATAGGACTAAGGCATTATCAATGGATGAAGAAGATCGCAAAGGCACTTCTTCATCAAGTATGGATAAGGAATAGCTGACTCTGGGCATGAAAATACAAAGACACTACGTATCTGAGGACAAGGGAAAGTATCCATGGGAAATGGAATACCACTGGATGTGACTAGTCTTGGAATTTTCTTTTCCTCTTACCTCTCCAAGTTAGCATATATTTTATGCATGACAATTTGCAAAGTTCACCAGGCAATGGTGATAAATATAGGTTCATGATCATACTCATCAGCTAGAAATCTCCACTCTCAAACTCAGACTTATCCTTATAGTATGCATTCAAATAGATCGGTGATACACCAGTCAATATTTACCAGCTAACTTTGCAGGAGAACAAAGAAACAAAGCATACTGACCTTCCCATCACTTTTCATCATATAAATACTTTCTGTCATGACCAATACTGAACTACTAACATGTCAACACTGAATGAAGAGTTAGAAGGAAATGTACATTTCGCCTTCAGGAAAAGGTATAAGTCAACTCCAGTGTACACTAAAGCCAAGGTGTTCCTCTGCCTTCATTGAATTCACTTCCAACCACATTAGCCCTACATACATATCAGAAAAACTGATTTCTTCTTTGTCTACACACCTGTGGCAAAGTCAAGGGCAGAGTACTTACAGGGTTTAACCTTTTCTATAGCTACATCATATTCTATGCTGTATCACAGTAATCCTCTACTGCATCCTTAACACAGAGAACATCTGGTTGCTCTTTAAGTTCTATTTATCTCATTTTGTGTCTCACTGTGTTTGATATGATAAATGTCTAGTTTTATTTTAGAGTTAGTTATTGAACTTCTGACTGATAAAATAACCTAATATTTCTTATTTGTTTCTCATAGAATATGCAGGGATGCAGTGGTGGTTAATAAATATTTGCTGGGTTTTTTTTTTTTTTTTTTTGTAAGTCATGTTCAGAACATTTAAATTACAACAAACTTCTGTTACTACCTACTAACTTTGGGTTATGCAAGGACATAGAAATCTTGCTAATGATACAGGGTTTTTGAGAGAGGTTTTTTTTTTTTTTTTTGGTTTGTTTTTGTTTATTTTTGGTTTTCCCTTTCCCAAATCTTCAGCCATTTAATCTAAGGTTCTAGGGAACCCAGTGTGAATCAAATATGTCCAGTGTGCCCTGTACTTATCTTAAAATGTAATCACTTATCTGCTTCAAATTTCTTCAGAAAATCTGTCCCATTGTCAAAGATCTCTAAAAAACAGACTGCAGATCTATGTTAGAAATAAAATGGTAGGGTCCTAATTTTCAAAAACTAACAAGTTTTACTATGTGACTAAAGTTTTAACTAAAACAATTTAACAGTTTTACTATTTTACTATTTAATCAAAGAAATTTTCTGGTTTGTTTTCCTTTAAATCTCTAGAACCAAGAATATTGACTGGCATAACAGATGTCCAATTAATATAAATGAAATACACATATTTATAAAAAGAAAAAGAAAAAAAATGAAAATAAATCAAAAATGAAAAATAAAAGTAATATAAAAACATTTTCTCTTATGAGTTATTTCATTGTAATATTTACTCATAATTAATGAGGAAAATGAGATCATTAAACAGTGAAAAAAAAGCTTAGGAACCAGGTGCCAAGACTAAAGGCTACATCTGATTTTAGTATAAGTATTCTATGTATTTCTGCATTTATTTTGGCATAATCATGACTTATACCAAAGATTAGTGAACTTGTTAATATCACTCTTTGTAATCTCAGAAGTCTTTAAATATTTGCAAAACCTTGAAAGATGTGTGTCACAAAATTTTTGCTTGTAATTTGAGTAACTAGCAATATCTCAGAATTACATTTGATAAATGGTTTTCTCAGGAAATGTAAATTTTATAGATATATACACACATACATATAAGATATACATATTTTGAAATATTATGAGACATTCAATATCATTAAAAAATCTCATATGTCTCAATGCCCTTTTGTATCACATATTCACTCACAGTTTTGTAAGAATCAAATTTACATTATTTTTCATATTGAATTCGAACTTTAAGTTTCAACTTTATTGCTAACTTTATAGGTATTTGTAAATGAGATTAACATGGCAGGCTTGCATTGTCATATTGAGTTCCTTCAGCTTATTAAAAAATGTCAGCAAATGACATATGCAGACCATATTTTAGGAGCGATTTTGTTAATGGTGCTCTAACCAGGGAGGGGGGAAAAGGCTTTCTATCAGCATTTAACCTTGGAAGAATCGATTAACTCCAATTAAAAAGAGAATGTGAACACCATCATCTATAGCAATATAAATAATTCTACAAATGTTTGCTTCGTATAGACTGTACCTTTAGATTTGGGTACTTTCTAAACAGTACTTAGAAAAATGCTCATTAATCTAGTTAATAGCAAATGTCTATACAACTTACCATAGTTCCTTAAATTCATCAGTGAACTCTTTATTTTTTTTAATTGCAGTATTTTTTATTGATGTAGCATTAGTTTACAACACTATATATGATTTAGGGTGTAAAGTTCAAACTTCTTTAGCTGTGTGACTACACCATTCACATCACCAAAGCACATCTCTCCTTTACCTTAACCATAAGATCCCATTCCACTTTTATTCCCAGCCTTCAACCCTCCCCTTCTGGTAACTTCAATTTTCTAGCATTAGGTTTGCTTTTTTGTCTTTTTTGCTTTGTTTCTTTACCATCTACTTGGGTGAAATTATCTGGTATTTATCTTTGGCTTTCTAACTAACTTTATTTAGCATAAACTCCTTCAGTTTCATTCACATTTTCCAGAATGACAAGAGCTCAGATTTGAGGGCTTTTTTATAGCTGAATATTATTCAACTGTTTTATATATAATATATATTGTACATATATTATATTAATATATTTAATATCTTCTTAATCTATGCCTCTGTTCTTAGGCACTTAGGTTGTTTTCATAACTTAGCAGTACTATTTAGTCCTGCAATGAACATAGGAGCACATACATCCTTTTAAAATTAATGATTTTTATGCAACTACTCTTCTATGAATTACAAATAATATAATTTTTCTAGCCTATACTTTCTCAATACTAATTTCAGCACTGATATATTTTGACAATTCATTTGATGGTATATTTTAAGTTAACATATAGTTTAAATACTTTTCCTTTCATATAGTTGCAAGGATTTTATTGAGGAAGATGTGTCATTTGTATGTTCTTTTATTGTTCTATTTTACCAACAAATTGGTGTAATACACAGTATTCAGACCTTGAAACAGCTGAATTGTAATGGTTTCATTTCAGTTCTACTGTTTGAAATAAACAATTTTTATAAACAACTCCTTAGTATCCTCTTTACACAATATTGAAGAAATGGCAGTGTGTGTGTGTGTTCATGGTTTGCTTGCTCATCTACCATGACTGTTGCTAAAACAATAGCATACGGTTGAAAGAATTTTTTCCTCATATCCAGTGCTTTTTCCTTCCTTGGCACATGATAGCTTCAAATGACATTGTCAATACTTTTTATGGACAGATTTAAAATTTATTTTACAAAGTTATTTAATTTTCTCTCTATTTTATTTTTCCCCACAGCCTCCCCCTTTGATCCTTTCTTCTTCCCCATCCCCCTGTCCCTTAACCTCAGAAATCTTATTTCCATTATAAATATTTGCTGGCATATAATCATTTTACATTATTAGTTTACGTATTTTGATTCTTTATTTTGTTCATACTGTGAAACCATTTTTCTTCGACCTTTATCTTGCTTTTCTACCTTACAGAATTCTCTTGAACTACTTCCATTTTGCTGTAAATGATAACAGTTCATCTTTACAGATGAAAAATACTCATTGTATATTTATATCACATCTTCTTTATCCAGTCCTCTATATGAGAACTTGGATGGCATCCTGATCCTAGCTGTTATAAATAATACTGCAGCAAACTTTGAACATATACTTTTTGAGTTGATATTTTCAAATTTCTCAGAAAACTACCCCAAAGTGGGATTGCTGGACCAAGTTGCCATGTGGTCTATTTTTTTTGTTGACCCATTTTGCATTTTTAGGTCTTCTCCCAAAGAATTGTACATTTCCAGCAGTCACAAGTTGGATACTTAGGGGAAGCTGGAGATAGCACACAGTGGGGAGGCAGGTACCATTCCTAACTCCCCACACTGGCCACCAACAGTGAGGGTGTCCTTTGTTTGCAGGTTGTATTCACTATAATTTCTGACTGCATGCAGATCCAGAGATCATGCAGTGAGGAGTGATGGGTGGGAACTTACAGCCTCCAAAGCTCCTAGTCTAGGAATCCCCTGCCAAGAAGGTAAGGAGCACTGTGTCCATAGGTTCTATGCTCTCCCAGAATTGAGGGGAACGATTACCAGAAATTGCACCAGTTCCAGGCATATTCTACTTCTGACTCCCAAGGAAGATGCAAAGAACTCACTGGGGAAACTATATTCAGTGTAGTTATTCAAAGCTTCTTTCTATGCACCTTGGACCTGGGTCAGAGGTAACATACAGATTGTTTAGGTTGCTTCCCTTGCTCTGTATGGTGAACACAGACAATCTGAATGGGAACCCAGAGACTACAGAGGGGACAGGCAAGTGCATCTCCAACTGTTGTACCTAATCACCAGTGGTCCAGATGACCCTTGCCCAACAGTTTAATCATTACTATGTGTTCTGCTGGAAAATCTGTACTCTCCTTTCTGAGTCAGGACCACCAAAAACCTGGGGACTGAGTGGAGCAAAGACAGGTATTCCTCCTGCTCAGCGGGGACCCTTCCTTTCTGTTTCTCAGTCTTTCCTACCCTCTTCTAAAGGGTTTCTTACTACTCCTTGCTAAGAAACTGGTTCCTGTATTCCCAGCTCCATTCCAGATGCGTCTGCTTCCTCCAGATGTTTATCCTCCAGACATGTTGCTGAAGGAAATGACTCAAGTGTTTTTGTCTATCCACCATCCTCCCTCCTTTAGATTTAAATTTTCAAGAATATTTAGTGGTGATTTCAAGTATACTACAAGATGCTGGGAGACATCTTGAGAGTCATCTTTCATTCCAGAAATTCAGAACATGTCAGAATTCACAGAATAAAAACATTGTCAATTTTCATTTCACAAATACAAAGAGGGTAAAGGATGCTGTCTCTGGAACTGGCATTAGTTATCTGTTGTCATCTGACCCTATAAATGTTCCTGGTATTAAACGTGACATTTTATTTTCTTTCAAAACTTCCTATTTTATGGCATGATCAATGTCAAGTTTGAAGCACAGTTATTTCACCTCAATTTTAGCAGTTACACTGATGTAGGTATTTAATTTGGCTGAATAATATCTGACACTATGGGTAATGCAACATGATCATGATGCAGTGTGTAGATTTCACCTGTTACTGCACAATTGGCTAATAAGCCATGATAAGAGCATGAGCTGAGCAGATGTGCCTGAGCTTTGCCCAGCATTTAATTGAGCACAGTACACATGTGCTGAACTCATGAACTCACTTGTAAAATCTTATATGACCAGACGTGTGCAGGCTTGAATTAAAAAAAAAAAAGACAAAAGAGGGGGGTAATCCTCCTTCCTAATCAATTACATTTTGCAGAAAGGTCAAATATACACATAAATAAGCAAAAGAGGCTACAGCTTAAAATCTGCATGAAAATCTGCATAAAACCTACTTCTCCTTGTATGCTTGTTAGGCTCTACAGTGCTAAAAATGAGCAAATACCATATTTCATAGTTTATTGTTTTTACTCTGTAGAGTTTTTTGGTCTTGTTGTTTATATTTGGTTGGCTTTTTTTTTCTGATTTGGTTATTGTACAATATAATGCAATATTTTTAAAGAAATTAAATGTGACATTCTATAGTGGCATTGTGTAGAAACCTTGAAAGTGATTTGAAAATTCACAGAGATGTCAAAAATGCTTAGCCCCTAATAAGACATATATGAAAGGTTTAGTTTGTCACTTCCCAACTGAAATTTTTTTCTGAGAATAGGAATAAAGGAAATGAAAAGGAAAGGGATGGGAAAGAAGGAAAAGTGAGGAGAGTAGAAGAAAAAAGCAAAGACCAGCTAGACATGAGGAAGAGTAAAGAAAGAGAAGAAAGGAGGCAAAGAGAGAGGAAGGAAGAAATAAAGAGAAAGAATGGAACTTGAACTGGTGCTTTGTAAGCAATCATATTCATATGTTCCTAAATATTCCCAACCCTTCTGCTTTCAGTCATCCTCTTCTCAGGACTGGTCCCTGCACAAACCTCAAAACTAGGACATCTCCTTGTTTCACCCTTCCCATAACACTTAGCAGCTTCAGGAGAGTGGACTAGCTCTAAGATGACCTACAGAAAAAAGCATAATGATACGTAGTTTGGTAGACTAGTTAAGTGACTAAATAATTTGTATAAAGTTGCGGTTAATTATGCCAGTAATTTTGTTTTTCAGAATCTATGACTAGATGAACCATTAGTTAAATAAATTCTTGAGCAAGTATTACAGGGAAGCAAGCATTTAAAAATATTGTAATGATCTTCATTGGTTGTTGACTATGTGCTAGGCACTCACTGAAATATATTCCATACATTATCTCTTTCATTTTTCTCAATACTGGAAATTAGGAAATATGACCCTCTTTTCCCATGTGGGAAAATTTTGATTTAAAATTATTAGTAGCCTAAAGTCAAACAGTGAGGGACTAGAAATTTCAAACAATATATATATGATTACAAAATCTATGTTAATGACTTAAACTGTGTACCTCTTCCTTTGAAATTACCCACATAACTTCTGACCAATTAATTGCTCAGGAGTTAAATATTTTACCTGATTTGACCCATTGTTAGAAGCTATAATCATTTCAATATATATTTTCTATATCACTACTTTAATTTCATATCTGAACTGCCCCACATGGTAGAAAAACCACAGAGAGATACACTTGTAAAAATGGCTTAGCACATTTCAAACCTTATTCTTAACATCCAGGATTTAAAAAATTTAAAAACTCTCAAGTGTCCTGAGCTGGGAAAGGGGATTAGTAGGTTCTACCTTCCAAACCTGGTCCTGTGAGTTTAGTCAGGCTGGGGTGGGAGTGGAGGTCCTTTTGGATGGCTCAGGCCCTTGGGAAAGAGCTCCAATACACCACCACCACAGCCTAGGCTGCTAGTGAAGATGGGCAGGTAGGGTGAATCCTATGCTACTAGGATCTCTGGGTCCCAGGCCCTCGGTCCAGAAGTCTCGGGCTGGGGAAGCCAGTCTGGTACCTCCACTTGGGTAGGGGTTGGAGTGGGGCACTTATGCTGGGGCAGGGGCCCAGAGGTACAGGGGTTCCCCTCAGGTTTACTCCAACCTCAATCAAGTCTGCACTAGGAATGAAAAAAACAAGTCTTTCCAGCCACAGATATAATGGAGAGGAAGGGAAGTAATAATGACCCTGGTTACACTCACCACCTAGGTAGGGCAAGCAGCGTGTTGGGAATCACTGAGACAAGGAGAGACCAGTGATTGTGATGACCTGTGACAGATTTCTACCTGCATCATCTCCATGGCTGGGAAACCAAACCCCTTGTCCACAGTTTTGTGAATGATGCTCCCTCCTTTACCAAGCAATGGGCGAAGAAAACCACAGAGATGTGACTGTGACCCCATGGCAGAACTGCTAACACGAGAGAGGACAGGAGCTGAACCAACCACCTGAGAAGACTGTCCCAAACAGGGAACTTCTACACTGCCAGTGACTAGGAGTTGTTGGTCTCCCAAACCAAGATACCAGAACCATACAGCACAGAAAGCACAAAGTGACAGCTACCAGAAAGGAGCGGAAAACTCTACCATGCTCCTGTCCTCAACATTGTGATCCAAGAATGCATTTCTCACCCAGGAAAAAAGGACATTGTTCCAATAAAAAAAAAAAAAAAAAAAAAAAGGCCAGTGGGCCAAACTTGGACCAATGACTTGCGGTGTGAGGAGTTGGAGTGACCGAAGGGGAAAAGAGAGAGAACGGCGTGAGGGTAAGGGAATAAGGGTACAATATGGAAGGGAAGGTCATACCTAAGGGGAACAGTAACCATAGAAATATGTTCAATGCTGTATGAAAATTGAAAAATGAAAATAATTTTAAAAAAATCAGATGCTGAAGATAAGAGAAAAAAACAGAAGACAACATAGTTAAAACACTTTACAACATAGGTTTCAGTGATGTCTTTGCTGATTTGTCTCCAGTAGGAAGGGAAACAAAAAATAAAAGCAATAGGGACTACAACAAACTAAAAACACTTCTGCACAGTGAAAAAAGAACTGTAACTAAAAAGAGGAGACAGCCTACTGAATTGAAGAATATATTTGAACACCATACATCTGACAAAAGACTGATATCAAAGTTTTACAAGGAGTTTATACAACCCCTCCCCCGAAAAAAAGAACAAGAAGAAAGGAAAAGAAATAACCCATTCAAAAACTGGCAGAAGAGCTAAATAGGCACTTTTTCAAAGAAGACATAATAATGATCAATAGGCTCATGGAAAAAAAAGTTCAACATCACTTATGAAGCTCAGGGAACTCAAGATTGCATTCAACATCACTTAGACAATGGCTCATATCAAAAAGACTAGAACCAATAAGTTCTGGTGTGGAGGAAATGGAACTCTCTTATACTATTGGTTGGAATGAAGATTGATCCTACCCCTAAGGAAAACATTATGGCATGCTCCTTGGTGATCAAAAAAGTAAACTCATGTCAGTTGTGGCAACGTGGATGGAGCTGAAAGTGAAATGCTAAGTGAAAGAAGTCAGAAAGAAAAAGAGAAATAGAGAATGGTGTCTCTTACATGTGGCATAGAGAGAAACAAGACAAAGGTTCAACCACAAACTTTGAGACAAATTTTTGAAAGCTGATGAAAGTTGTCCCCCTCCAGTGGCATACGGAGGGTCAGGAGAGGCAAGGGGAGGGAAGAGAAGGAAGGGAAGTATAAACAAGGTAGGAAAAGAGCACAGTGGACTATACTGGAGGGCTATGGGTGCTTTGGTGGTGGAAGTACTATTAGGATTATACCTAAAGGGGGAGATACTATACTTCCAAAACACTAACAATGATGCAGACCAACACTACTTCAATAGAAAAATATGTGTATATTTTTAAAAATCATAGTATGATGACATTTTGAAAGTAGGAGATTTTGTTCAATCCCTTCACAGTACAAATAAATACAGTGATTCATTAAAGCCTAGACTGATGAAATGCTAGGAAAGGTCAAGATGACACTATGAAAAAGTTGGAATTAGAAACCAAATGGTTTCACTAATATATGGGATATGGGGGGGGAAGCCACAAGGAAAAGTCAAAGCAAGCTAACCACCAAACTGAAGCACACAACTTGGGGCAGGGAGGAAAAGGGGGGGAATGGTGGGGAGGATGGGAGGGTGAATCCCTGGGATACAAAGGTATGAAATTTATATATAAATAGATGAAAATTTTTTAAAAGCTGGAATTAGAATCCAGTACCACAGGCAAAACAAATATATTCACTCTTTCACAGACATTACAGTGCCCATGACATGTTCACCACAAGGCTTAAGTGCCCACTTTTCCATTAATACACATATCTATAACTTGAATCTTACATATTAGCTCTTTTATCAGACAACAAACTGGCAGCTACTTGAGCTAATGAATTCTATGTCTCATTTTGTAAAATGATTTTATCCTCTCTTTATTATTTTATGATGGATATTCTTCCACATTCATATTACTTTGGCATGATACACTCATGCTGTTTTATGGAAAAAAAATCCATACTTGAGAATAGACGACGATACAATCTTGATATAACCAGTGTCACCTAGTATAATGAATGAGTTAATAAAATACTCAAAATGATTGCTTCTCTTTTCCACTTTCTGTATATCATAGTGGAGGCTGTTACAGTACATACAATACAATTATTATTATTGCTTTCTATTGTCAAAATATATTGAAATCTTAACAACTACTGATGAGCAAATCTCAATGGGGTCTAAGTTGGGAGTTCTTTAGCCAAAAATAAATAAATAAATAAAACTCTCTAGAGTAGACTTCTCATAAAATCCTTAGGGTTTCTTAATCTCCATTGAGGAAAAAAATTCTCTAATGAAATTTTTTCCCTTCTATTTCTAGCATATGTGATTAGGATCATAGCCTAAACTATGAGTTATTGGCTTAAATGCTATTATCCCCAAACCTTCATTGTTAAAATTTGTGACTCAGTCAACAACCCAAACACAGCTTTGTCAACTTTAATCTTTCAGATTATTATTTATTTATTTATTTATTTATTTTGATGCTCAGGTCAATAATTCTCTGGTTTATATTCCAGCATTTTATAGTCTATGGTTTATATCTGAAATAAAAGTTTGCCTTACATCTTCAAATATTGATTTCCTTAAATCCAATAAGTGATAATTGGTTATTATTCACAAACCACTAATCCAATCACGTAAGAACTTTTTCTCAACTAATTAGAATACACATAACAGATATAAGAAAACACATACAATTTTCAATCTAGTCAAGATGGGTTTTTCCTGGGTCAAAATCCAAGCAATAATATAACTGTTTATGCCTAATGTTGTAAAAATGCAACATTAGGATGTATCCTTAAAATAAAATTAAAAGATTTCATAAAGTGATATTTCAAAGTTGTTTATTTTCTCTCATTCTCAGTATAAATTTCTGAATCATTCTTTGAAGGATCTCTTCTGTGCTATTTTATTTCTTGTTCATTAACAATTATTTGTAATCTGGGCACTATGACAAGCACTAGAAATACAAAAACAAATAAGCTAATGTGTATATTTTCACTTCCTTCATATCTCCATACCTACATCTTTCATGCACACATATGTCCTCACACACAATTCTTTTATAGTAATTTGGGATATTTTCTCTCTACGAAGGTTAGTGGTTAAGTAGCCATGATTACTTCTCAAAAAATCAGCCATATACTCTGGGAATATAGTACATTCCCTTGGCAACTAAATCTCAGAGCTCTTTTATGATCTGGCATTAATTTGTATAAAACCTGAGATCTACCTGGAAGGTCTCTCTGAGACTGATAGTATTTCAGTTCCCTACTTTGCCAAACTATCTAGATAAATTCACCCACCAGTACTATCTTAAGCATCCCCCAATGGGATTGCATGGAACATAATGAAGCATTCAATTCTAGCTGCAACCAGAGCATTTCATTCTACCTTCTACCATCCCATTCTACCTTCTACAGCTCTCTTACATATCTATATCATATTCTATAATTTCACATATATCCTCTCTGTTTTAGATTTTCCACTCAAACTTGCTAGGTTCTCTATCATCTTGCTATTTTTCCTTCTACCATTTTGTGAGCTAGTGGGTCACTGGAGGATCTCTGCATGCTCTAACTCCAGTCTCATTCCTGTCAAACCATTCTCTTGCTCAAGACTCTAACACCTCTGTCTTAAGAACTCTCCGCTCTCCTAAGCAGTAGAAACTCCTTTTATATCACAACTTGATTTTTTTTTTTTTTTGAGACTAGATCTTACTATTTTTGCCTGTGGAACAACAGGCTCACATTGTCCAGGGTACCATGGACTCAAGCAATCCCCAGCCTCAGCTTCCCAGGTAACTGGGGTTATACATGCCACCAGGCCCAGCTATTTTTTGGGGACTAGGTCTCGCTACGTTGCCCCCAATGGGACACGAACTGCGATCCCTGGTCCCCGCTGTGGCTTCCTAGGCTGCCACTTACATGCACATGCCACTGTGCTGGGTGTACAGCTTGACTTTTATCCACATAATACTTAAAATAAAACCCTATGCTCAGACCTGCTCCAATCTGTACTCAATACTCCAAGTCTCCTTCTCAGTTGGGATTTCATTTCATGATTCTCTTATTTTGGACTTCTGTGATGTCTAAATCCTATGACAATGTTAATTTATTTTATCACTATGCTAAAACACAGCATTTTTGTATATCTATATAAGAAAGAATCTACAAAAAGACAATTTGTTCCTGAGAATTTGCTTTTGTGAAAATGTCATGATTTCAACTCTTGACTTGGTTGTTAGTTTGCTTTCCTTAATATAAAATAGAAATGTTTTTCTTTTGTGCATTAAAAGAATTATTCCATTGCTTTCAAGCTTAAATGTGTTGATAATGAGGAATCAGATACCATTTTTTTTCTCTAATCCTTTTTTTATTATTAGATTTTGGTGTTTATTTTCTGTTGTTTCTCCTGGGGAATTTTCAAGTTCTTTTATTTCTGGATATAGAAGAGACTGCTATTTGTTCTCTAACAACCAATATTCTCTTCTATTAAAAATAGGAGCCTCGTGATTTAACTGGACCCATGACAGATCAAACTAAAATCTACAATTCCCAGCTTCCTTTGTACTGTAGTGATCATATGATCAACATGAGGCCAACTATGTGAGCACAAACTATATATAGCTTCATGAATGGACTCTGAAAAGAAATACAGATGGCCTCACTTTCCCTTTTTTCTATTTCTGCAGACTTAACACATATGTGACGGTGAAAGCTAAAGCAGTTATCTTAAACCAAGAGTGGAAATCATATTTTTTAAATGACAGAGCCAAAAGATAAAAGGTACTTGGATTTTCGATAACATGAGGAAGCTATAGTGTCTGTGTTTGGTTGGACAGATATATGAGAAAGAATTTCCTTTTCTTTTTCTTTTGCAGCCCCAATTATGCTGGCCTTCAAAAAGAAGAGAACACTGTTATGTAAGCATCCTTCTTGGCCTCAAATTTCCTTATGGTCACTGTGGACTTTCAGCAGCCCCCTTCAATATAAAGCCATATCTTCATATATAGTGATGGGTGTCTTGGCATAGTTTCTTTAATAATGTCTTCCCCTTCTATTTCCTCTCTAAAACCAGTTCTTGGCTTTCCATGATTAGTCTTTTAATTTTCTTAGTGTTTCCTCCTTCTTTCTTGTTTTCCTTCTCCATCTGTTTGCTCTAGTTCCAGAAAGGTGTCCTCATTTTTTTTCCTTTGCAGTCTACTAAATCTTTTAATTACCATATATCTAGAACCTCTTCATTTTATCTTATTACTCTTTATTTTAGACTTTTATTTTATTTCTTTTTTTTTTCTTTTTTGAGACTAGGTCTCACAATTTTTGCTGCGGGCTCACATTACCCAGGGTACCACGGACTCAAGCAATGCTCAGCCTCAGCGTCCCAGGTAGCTGGAATTACAGGCATGTGCCACCATGCCCAGTTATATTTTTTTGGAACTAGGTCTTGCTACATGGCCCCGGTGGGACTCGAACCACGATCCCTGGCCCCAACCATGCTTCCTAGGGTGCCGCTTACATGCATGGTCACCATGCCTGGCTTGTTTTATTTCATAACTACAATATCCTTAGTCATTTCTCTGAGAACAGTGCAGTGGAGTCATTTTCAATGTTTTCATCTCCTTCCTTAGTTGTTTGGTTCTGTTTTACAGATTGTTTTGCTTTTTTTCTCTCAACTATTAGAGGTTTTTTCCCCTATTATCTAGTGATATTACCTATCCATGTTTACATGTTTAAGATACTACAAACACTCATTGGAGGCCCTGTGGCTTAGGATGGAACCTGTTAATTGCTGAATGTATTACAAAGTGGTTAAGTGAAGTACAGCACGGTGGCTTGTGCCTGTAAGCTTCAGCCTATGAAGCGGCCGTGGCTAGGGATCATGGTTCGCCTGGGGCCCATAGCGAGACCTAGTTCCAAAAAATAGCTGGGCGTGGGGGCGCGTGCCTGTAATTCCAGCTACATGGGAAGCTGAGGCTGGGGATTGCTTGAGTCCATGGTACCCTGGGCAACAAGAGCCTGGAGTCCCATGGGCAAAAATAGCAAGACCTAGTCTCAAAAAAAAAAAAAAAAACACTAAGTGACAACCTAAATTTTTGAGGGAAGTACTGAATGCCATGATTAAAGTTACTTTTTTCCTTTTGGGCTATTACGGTTTGGGATTTTTTTGTTTGTTTTCAAAAAGAAGTTCTTCCCTATCCCTGGGGATAGGGAGAGAGATGAAGTATCTTCAGTATCTACATTTCAAAGAGGGAATAGATAGTTGGATATTCCAACCTTCAATTTGCACATGTAAGTTTCAGCACTCAAAACCTCCCCCAGCTCCTTCTGGAATACCTGCAGTCAGAGACTTTTAGTTCAATTTTTAAAGTTTCTAAAGAAGTTGAACCTCTCTTCCTGAGTAGGGACTATGAATTGCCCTAAGGGGGGGAGGAGTGGAGCATGAAAATCAGAGCCTCAGAGCTGGGCCAAGTTTGCATGGCAAGCCAGGGAGTCTAGCTGATCCACAAGCAAACACCTTGGATTCTTGCCACACCTTTTTCATGCCTCCCACGGTGACTGAAGACTCTCTTTGGGAGTTTTACATAGTAAATTTAACCCCCTCTCCTCAGTACACTCTTCAGCAGCCATTTACTGCAACCTTTCTCACCTTGCCTAAATAAAATTTAGTTCTTAATCTTTACCTTCCCCAAATTCACTGCTATTACTTTCTTTCATCTTCTCATGTATTTTTAAAATACCCTTACTTTTGCTAGGCTTTTGAAAGGGAATTTAAAGAAATGTGTGTCTAATTATCCAGATAGCCTTCTACATATTTAAGTTATCTCTGTGCAAAATATGTTAAAATTATGTCATCCTGGCCTGTTTCACATGGCAAATTCTCCAGTTTATTGTAACAATTCCTTCCTGGCATCAAATAAAGTTCTTACACCTAGTTTCAATACAGGAGTAAAATAAATACAAATAGAGTATACTCCTTTTTTTTTCCATTTGGCAAACCTTTCTAAAAAGCACAAATCTTATTTAGAGCACCAGCTACAGATTCTTATTTTAAAAGAAAACAGGCTCTTTCTTTCCTCCACGAGTAACCAATTTCACATACAGGATCTTGTTTGCAAAATCACTTATAAGTGAAGATAATGTTGGCCAAAGAAGCACACAAAAATTCCTCCAGAGTAACAAATGCCCCTAGAAAACTTCCTGTTAAATCAACCTTCTTCAATTATATCAAATCCCTTGGGTACAGGAAGGAAATTTTTGCCTGCTACTGTTTGAAAGGATCTCTAGAACACAAATAAGTGTACTGAAGTCTCTAGAACAAGATATGCCTGGTCTTTTGGCAAACTGTAGTGCTGAACCAAGCCAATCAGAGAAATTGGTAGAAACTTGTTTGCCTTTGTAGAATGCTTTTTGCAAGGATCTCCAAAGTGCTACCAACCAGTTAAGCATCCAATATAGTTTACCAGAAAGTCCAAAGTAACTTAACATTTTCTACCTCAAACAGGTTAGAGGGTTTTACTTGTTTGCTTGTTTTTTGCTTTTGGGATTTGGTTTTTTTTGCTTTTTTTTTTTTTTTTTTTAAGAGTAGGAAGGTAAGTAATAGAATTTCATATGCATAAAACAGACCAGAACAGTATCTTAATGGTGGACAAAATGGAGTCCATTTCCTCCCTACCAGCCAGCTCATAGTGAATCCCTCATGTTAGTTCCCAGCATTGCAACTTTTGTCTTAACCTTGGCAAGAGAGGTTTGGCTGGACATAATCTCATGGAGTTGAGCTAGAATGTCCCATGATCTTCCAGCAACAAAAGGGAAGTACCTATGGTGCAAAGACAAAAGCAGAGGTCCTCCATGGCAGAACACCGAATGAATGGAGAGCCCTCCTTTCCAGGGGCATCCCTTCCGGAAACTCAGTTTCCAACCCAATGCAAAGCCAGAATCGCCCAACTAGATCTGTGCTCCATGGTTTCGCGACCAGCTGTCAAGACAAGGGCCTGGGTAACTCACCAATTGCTGAATGGAGGTATAGAGTGGAGGTTCACCATATGAAACAGTGCAGACTTGTACGCGGGCCACTGGAGAAGCAAAAGAGAAGAAAGGTGAAAATACTGGTCCCGAAGGTGAGTTGATAACATCTCCTCAAATCAAAAGCCCAACAAAATTCTGAATTTCTTAGCCTTGGTGGTTATGTGACATCGCAGAGCTCTGAATTTAAGAGTTTTTGTCCTCTTTACTAAGCTTGCTGGTGGTGTGTGTGTGTGTGTGTGTGTGTGTGTGTGTGTGTGTTTTGATGAACACGTCTAAGGAGGAATGACAAAACAAAGTCTTAAAGTTTTTAAGTCATAGCTCTAATACAGATGATCTTAAAAGCCAGGACAAGCTATAATTCATCCTTAAGTCCATTTAAAAAAAATTCCTGTCCTTATTCTTGTTCCCTTATTAATTTTCTTCATTTTTCGCTTATTCAGCAAAAATCCTCAATGTCCTTGAGATCATCTGCCCTTGCCAGATGTCCATCAAAATCCACATGGTCCTTCAAACAGAACCCACTAGGACTCCTCCACAGTCCTTCTTCCAAGGTGCCCTTAGATTATCCTGTGATAAGAACCCTGACTGCATCCACTATGACACATACATTCAACAGGAAGCAGTTACCAACTTGATGTGTCCTTCCACTGTCCTCACTGCAGTTATGGGTTCCACCTATAAAGGGGGAAATGAGACCTGGAAGCATAGAACTCTTGAAGATGGCGAGGATGGAGACAAAGAAAGCAAATACCAAAGGAGAGCTACCCAAGACTATCTGCAGCAAATCTGAAACAACTTACCTGGCATCTTTGGTATAAGAAAGATGAGAAGCTAACTGGGCATTTCCAGGCAGACACCAGATGTTCCAACAACCAATAACTGACAATGAGCCTTGGCACAGTGGCATCAGCAGATCTCAGGGAGAATTGAAAATTTAGGGAAAAGGGCATAAAATCCTGAGGCATGATTCCATGTTGAATTTCCTGCTCCTTCCTGGCCTGCAGACCAGGGATTCCGACTATGTTTTGTTTCTCTCCTGTTTTCTGTTATAAACCTCTTCTCCTATCTGTTCTTCTAAGTAAATGTGCCTATTGATACTTGCCTGTGTCATCGAAATTCCTTCTGCAGTTCCACAAGACAACTGGGTAAAAAAACAGTAACAAAAGGGTATAGACCTTATCTTTGCTGAATTTTAGTACAGAGAGTTTCTATCTTTAGTAAATAGAAATTAGTCCTAGAAAATGACATCTTGGACTTAACAGTTACATAGTATTTGGATGACCTGCAACATTTAATTTCTATTAATGTCATAATCCTACAAAATTTGTATCATAGGCTACTAAAGACTTCAACATTTTATCCATTGCAAAAATTCAGAAAAAATTTATCCTCTAGTTCTTTTCTTGAGGTTGGGGGTATTTTCCCCTTCTTTTCCATCTCCTGTCAGACAATATGTTCTATGTTTCACTTTTACATTCACTGGATATTATTGTGCCCATACTTCTTTTCTTCATGACTTAATTATATTAATTTTGACTGTACATATTTTAAGCCCCATTCCAGTTTATACACTCAGCTGGTTTTCATCTGAGTGTGGAGTCATGCTGTTTGTCTATCCTGACCCTTTATATTTCAAAGTAATGACTTTCTCTGCTCCTCTCTTCTAACCTTCCTCTCCCAAAGAATGTCCCAACTCCTTGGAGTTCGGTCAGTTTTTCATTCTAGTTGGGATTATTACTCAGATACTTGGTTTAGAACGTAACTCTTGAGAAAAACAATTTCTTCCTCTTAACTTTGTGGCAAGAAATAAAACACTGAGCCTGCCAAAAACAAGAATGACATGGAAATCAGACAAGGAGCCACAATCATGAGACACTTCTGATAAAGATCCACCAGCCATGATTCGGGAAATGTTTTAGTTCCTAGATTCCTAGAAATTTACAGTTTCTAGAGTCCATATCAGAACTAACAAACTAGTAATACATATATCTTTGTGTATGACCACATTCATGGTCAATTCAGTTTGCAAAGATAAATGTTAAATATCGTAGTCTTTGGGTCTTCCTTAAACTAACTGGAGATGACAAAAATGTCATGCAACCATTGCATGACTGCAAAGCCCAGGTGGCTTAGATATCAAACATGCATGTTAGACAGGGAAAGTTTTCTATACTGACCAATGAGAACACTGAGTTGAAAAGAGCAGGCAAAGGAATTAACCATGGGAAAACAGATTTTCACTTTAGTTCATTAAAGTCTCACGCTGCTATGCCATCACTAGATTATCAGACAGCAAAATGCTTTTTGAAGCTCCCACATTCTGAACTCAGATATGTTTTAGTTACTCCCAAGTCTTTTCTGTTTGATTTTAAAGAAAAGATACAGCAACTTTTGTAGGACTTATCATTTGCCAAAATAAAGCTTCTCATCCCTTACTTGATCCCCACCCCCACCATTTCCTTGGCAATGGTAAAGAGGCACAAAAAAGATCTGCATTCCAATTAGTCATTGCCACATCTATCTTTCCATGTTCTATTGATTGTTTAATTGGGATGAATCTGATGATCTGGATATGAATTTTTATATACTAAAGATATCATGTTAGCAAACATGTAGTTCAAATATTGGTTTCAGAAAAATTTTATTTAGATTGGATGATCTAATTGTTAGTCTTCTTTAGGAATGAAGAAATGATTCTCACTTTTATTTTGTACAAAATATCCTGGGACACTTGTTAATAATATGTTTTCTGGCCTGTTCTCAGAAATTTAGATTCAGTGTGTCTGGGATGGGGACCAGGAAACAATACTTTAAGAGATGTCCCATGTGATCCTCATCCACCAGGTGGATCTTAAAATCACCTGGAAAAACACAAGATTAAGGAAAAATGATGTTATTTTACTTCTATTTGATACCCTCATATTGTGAAAATGATTGAAGATATCTTAAAATCTCTCATCTTCTCCCCACACATCTTTTACAGCTTAGAAAACTATGCTCCATACATACATCTGCACAAATATGCCACCCACACTTTTAATTGTAGACTTACTGAATCCTCTATAATACTCTGTGAATAATTTAAGAAAATAAATCACAGAAGTGATTGAAGTTAGAAATTGGATCAATCAAGACTTTTTTGTCTTGTTTTGTTTTTTTACAAGAATATTTATCAAAAGGGTATATACACTTTGAAATTATTGAATAGCCTATTCACCTAACACTATTTATTACAGAGTCTGTTGAGCCAGATATAATTAACATTAGAGTGGCAAGGCTAAAACCAATTAAAATCAATCAAAAACAAAAATTAAGCAGCTCTGACAATGCAACGTAAATTCAATGTAAATATATTCATTCTTTCTTTTTTATTAGCTAATATTTGTTAAGCACCTACTATAAGCTAAGAAATCATGTTTCAGTTTAAAAAATGCCTCTATTATAGAAAACAAAACATACCCACATGGCCACATGGGATAACAGAGTGACATTTACAGACTCTTTGGGGTATATTTAAATGTATGTCTGATTTTCATGAGCAGGTCTTTGAACACAACAAACAAAAAATACAAAGGTACTGAATTAAAATAATCACCAAAAACCATCACTAAAATCTTCACAAAGTTTGCTTCTCAATCTTCCTCCAACAGTCTTACTTTTTAACTTCTAGAACATATAGCCCAAATCATTCATTCATGCCACTTTTCTGAACCTCACTAAATTCACTTTGATAACAGTCCCGTGTAAAGAAAAAGATTATAAGTGTTGGCATTATCAAATATTCCTTACCTATACTCAAATAGAAGTCTTTTTTGAAACAAAATTAACATTCCTTTTTAAAACACCAGTGAGAGACAGCTGGGGAGAAACAATGTTTTTAAAATGATATTTTAATGGCTACACACAGAGTATAACACTATGTACAACCTTGGGCAAATCCTAAACTTCTCTGAGTTACAATTTCTCATGGTTAGACAAGAGTAACAACAACTCATTTCAGGATTGATAGAGAGGAATTCTTGCAGATAATGTATGTAAAACAACAAGTAATGCCGAGAATCTGGCAAGAGTAAGTAATCGATAAATAGAAGTTGGACGATGAGATAATGAAGAGGATGCTAGTACTGAATTGGTCTCTAATTGTTTCCTGTGTGTATATTTTATCTCTCCTGTTAGACTGACTGTAAATTATTTGCAAGCAGGGACTGCATCACTTTTTTTTAATCACCAGTAATCTATCACAATATTAGGTACATAATATCTGCTCTATAGATCCCCATTTATTTGAATTAGAAATTGTCTTTTATGTTGACAAAAGTATTTTTTTTTTCTAGAAGTGTGAGCCCTATCTTCCCTAAGAACACAATGTGAAATGCCTCAGCTTAGTAGCAAGCTAAACTATTAACTAACAAACTACAAGGATGATAATAATTAATAGTCAATTGTATTCAGGTGCTTTCTGTGCATTAACATGGATAAGCCCACTTTACATGTATTAGTTGATGCAATCCTTTCAACGGTCATATAAGAAGGTACATCATTTTTCCTGTCAACAAGGTGAGGGTACTGAAGATGAGACAACTTAGTCATTTGCCCCATCTATACAACTTGGAGGTGGCAAAGGCTAGATGATTCAAAATTCAGGCTGTTGACTGCAAAGTCTGTACACCTACTATTGTTCTGCACTGTAGCAATGGAAGATTTTTTTTAATGTTCTTACATCATTGTGCATTTTTGTACATTTGATTTATTGCCTCAGGTGGAGTCTCTATAAGTCTCCCCAAATGTCACTCTTCTCTCCTATGTTTCTTTGAAAGAGTTGAGGAAAAAGATTTTTGGTCAGAGGTACAGGAAAATAAAGAAATTCAAATCTCATAAAAATGATTCATTGACCCTTATGTTTAGCTGTTTGTTTTTTTAAATCTCAAGATAGCAAAGTGATTGTGAGAGTTTCACCATCTCCCCGAGGAACAAGTTTATGCAGAAAAGTACTTTAATTAATACTCATCATGCAGTTCAGGCAGAGACACATACATATCATTATGGAAGAAAGCATTTTGTTGCATTTTGAACCACCTGAAAATTAGTGAAGCCAAATTTAACTGCAGCTCCAGACTTAGTGGGCTTTGAGCTCCCTTGCCTCTAGCAACACACACCTTTTAGTCTGCCCTAGAGTTTTTGAGCAGAACTGTTAGGTTGTTATTGGTTGCTATTGTTTTATCTCTATTTCTCTGCAGTACTCGGAGAAAGACCAGAATTTTTCTCCCATATCTATCTCTAATTCCAATGTGGTAGTACTGTAATAAATTTTTCTTGGAAAGGAAATGTTAACTATTTACTTAAAGGTAATCTTTATATAGTCTTAGCAGGGGTCAGAAAGTGAATATTTGAGGTTTCTCAATCTTATGTCTCAAGTACTCAATGCTGCTGTAGACAAAACCTAAAAGGTAGAGCTTTGTTCCAATAGAACTTTTTTCAAAAGCTGACGCAAGACCACAGGTTATTGTGAGCTGATCTGAGGTTGATCGAAGGCCACAATCTTAGATTGTTCTTGAATTGCTGTCATTTATCTGCACATTATACCCGCATGTTATCTTACCTAATCATCAGCTGCCCTCAGCTGTAAAGAAATTAAAGAGGCTCTAGCAGATCAAGTGGACAAGAGACAGACATGCAGTCACTTACAGAGACATTCGGAATCCAAGAATTAAACCCACATGCTTTGTTTACAAGCTCTTGCTATCTGCCATGCCTTGCTCTCTGTGATCTGCAAGACCAGAGCCTCTGTGGTAATTAAAATGAGAGAGAAATAAATATTTTTATTATAAATGAGTGGAAACAAAAAATAATTGGTTCTTTAAAAAGTTGAGGAGAATGAAACACTAAATTATTGACCAAAATGCTTTGAGAATAAGGAGCCCTGAGATGGCCTTTGACGGCTTGTCGTAAAAATAAAAAATGAAAGGCTGAAGGTTGATACCAGTCTGATGCTTCAAACAGCAAGGATGTAATTAATAGCTGGGTTGGGCTCAAAGTTCTTTTTCATCTGTTTTATACTTAATCTGTGCCTTATTATGAAATTAAATTCTGACATATTAGAAATGCAATGTCTATAAGAAAATTCTCTTGTGACATTCCGGCTATTCAAACTACATAGTTATATAGCATAAATCTTAAGAGTAGGAGCATGTTTTACTTATTTGTTGTAATAAATTATATTTATTCATTAGGTATCTGATAGATTATATTGAGTTTAATTTATTCATAAAGTTTCTATTCTTTAATCAACTGACTGACTTAACATTATTTTTTTAAACAAAGCAACCTGCAATTAAGAAAGATGCCTTGCAGAGCTGTGAAAATAAAAATGGTAATTATGGCAGAATATTTTTTAAAATGATACAATTACTATTTTCTCCTGCTCTATTAATTTTTTTATTCCAATACTCTCTGGTCTCTATTGAAAATTCCTGCTGTTGGTCATTTTAGCAACAGGTGGAAAATCTAGCAACTTTTTTATAATAATGGGCAAGAGACATCAAGTAGGTTGCAGTCTGAGCAAAAGGGTAATTTTTATCTACGATTTTTTATTACTTTTTTGTCTAAAACTTCAAAAAGAGAAAAATTTAGCTTGATATGCAATAGTAATTAGAAACCATGGCTTGAAATTTCCTACTGGAGCACTATACAACACTTCAGAGCAGCGAATTAGTCATATGTTTATAATTCTTCACAAAATGTATTGTACTGTCCCATCAATTTAATTTGAAAGCATGCCATTAAGCAGGAAAAAGTGGATAAAAAGAATAGTTCTTTTTAATACTGTGAGGATATTCTGAAAAATTGTTAGAAAGCATGGAAATGGTGTGTATTTAAACTTGATGTGAAAGTTTGATTACTTGGATTCAAATTATCAGAGGAACAATAGTGGAAGAAAGAAGGCAGATATTGTTCTTTTGTGGGCATATCCTGGTGTGTCCCTGATGCAGTGAGTGCCTTTAGACCTCAGTAGCCTAAACTGAACTAGTGAAAACTGTTCTTCACAGAGTAACTCCTATCCAAAGAAAATTTGAAAAAATAATTCCAAGTGTATTAAACTTCTTCAGAGAAATAGAAGAAATAGAATGTATGTCGGGGGGGGGGGATGAATGTTTCAGCCTCTATCATCACTTGAGTCAATTACATTTTATATAGTGGTTCAGGTGGTGATAGAAACTGGTGAGTCCAAAATTTACAAGGTGGGTCAGTAGACTTTAGACCCAGGAAAGCTGATGCAGCTCCAGTTCAAAGGCCTGAGGGCACAGAATGAAGAAAAGCAATGTTTCATTTCCAGTCTAAAATCTGTCTACTGGAGAATTTCCTATTGTTTGGAAAGCAAGGCAATAGAATCCCCTATTGTTTGAGAAGTCTCACCTAAAAATACCCTCCCTGTCAGTACATAAATTAAACTATTACATCAAGATTATGAAACATAAGGGCAGGAATATCAGAAATATAGAATTAGTTTCAGAGACCAGAGCTTAAACCCACTGTATGCCCTCCTTAGTCAAGGCATCTAATCACTCTAATAAGTATCTACTTCAGAGAATGGCCATAAAGATTAAGTAAGAAAATAAATGTAATATACGCAAAGCAGTCCTTTGCCATCAATGATGCTTTTAAATATAATTAAATATTGCTAGTATTAAAACTACTGGAGGAATCCTGACAGAATAGCAACACTATTCATTAAGTAAATAAAGCACATTTGGCTACTGGAAAGAACCGATTTGTATTATATTTTGATAGTTGTTTAAGTTTTATAAGGAAAAAGAAAAATGCAACAAAGAAGGTAGAGTAGTAATGTAGATGTTTTTCTGATAGATGTACATGGATGTGCACATCAATGTATGGTACAACTCCTCTGTAACACTGCATTCAGTGAGCAGGGGTTCAGAGGAGAGCAAGCAAAATAACAGTGAGAAGGGAGATCATCCATGAGAATTTGCACATAGAATAGTGAATACCTTGGTAGAAATATGGTCCAAGTTGACAAAATCAAGAAAGCTACAATAGGGTGGTAAGCTTGGTTTTCTCTAATATATGCCAGAGCATGTGAGTATACTTATAGAATATACAAAAATGAATATTTAAGGAAATCCATTATAAATACTCCTTACCTATACACAATTGACCAAATTCATTACCTTTAAAACTATCTCATAATCCATTCACTTTTCACTATCTCCTCTGTTAACCATCTTTTCTGAGCCACCAGTAGGTTTTACCTAGATTATTTCAGGAACCTCCAAATTCAATATCTACTTTCAATCTTACATGCATGCTCAATGTGGCAAGCGAATGGGTTGAATTTAGTCATCCTATGTCTATGTCATGGATGTGATGGAGGGTGTGGTGTGTTGATATACCTATATACATAATATGTGAACCTATTCCCCTAAACCGTAAACACTGTCATAGATCAATGTTACCTCAATAAAAAAGAATCAAATCAATTAATTTATTTCTCTCCTTGAAGCTTTCCAACAACTTCTCATCTCACTCAGAGCAAAAGACAAAGTCCTTATTTGTAAGGGCCAAGAAGATGCTATACAATAGGTCTCCTGTTCTCTCCCACATTCTCATCTACATGGAAACCTCCTTATTGTTTCTTGAAAGTACCTGTCTTGTTGCTTTAGCAGGGCATTTTTTTCTTTCCTTTTCCCTCAGCAGGGAACATTCTTCTCCCAGATGCTACATGCAACTTCACCTCTTTTAGTGCTTTTCTAAATGCCACCTTTTCATAAGGCCTTAATTTACTACCCAAGATAAAACTAAAATCTCCCTCTTCTCATACCCCCAAAAGGTTCTTGATCTGCTTTATTTCTCCTATATCTCATTTATCTACATCCATCTTAGTATTATTATTATTCTGATCTTTCCTTTGCATCCTCGGTATTACAAACAATATGCTTGACACAGAATAGCTGCTTAATAAATATCTATTCAATACATTCATGAATATTTTCTCGCAGAAGTACTGAGCACTGGAATAAAAACATTATACAAGCGTTTGTGAATTCTTAAATGACCAGTCCTCACAAAGTTTTAGTTCCACATCATTTCAGGGTTCAGGCCATGTAAAGCCAACATGGCCTCCCAGGAAATACCTCTTTGTGCACTAATATACAAAATACAAAGTTGAATAGACCACATCATTGATTCAGCACAGCGAGTGCTGAACACTGACAACTAACACTGCTAACACTATTCATCAATACGGCTTCTGCCCACTTTTATCTACATTTTGAAAGGTGGTATTTAATACAATAAGTCCCCATTATGTCTTTTCTCCTTCCTCTCCAAAAAGTAATCAAGGGATAAGCAGTCAGTGGTATGAAAACAAGCACCATGGTTAATGTTCAAATGACAGGGGGAGATGCCAGGAGGTCTCAGATTTCCTGTATCACGCCTATTTTTTGCATAGGGATAAAGAAAAGTTTCATAATCCCAATCCATTCCTTTTCGAATGCCTGCCTGTGTAAACAGTGCTTAGATAAATGACTCTCTGTCCAACGTATTTGTTCCTCCACAGTTGTTAACAGTTCTCAGAGCAGTTGCTGCCTCAATCAGTACCATGGGCCCTCTTTCCACTTCCCAGCGTCCTCACACCCTACTTTTGTCTCCTTCCAGATGGCCTTCATTACGGGGAGAAATTTTACCAACAGGTGCTTCTTGTGCCTGGAAATGCCATCCTGAAATTCAAGGAAGAGATAATCTCCTGTGTGTATTAGTGATGTGTGGGTTTAATTGTGTGCATGGTTTGGAAGCCAGCAGTCTGCGGACACACTTCTTGACACTCAGATGTGTGATCCCCACTCTTTGGAAAGTCTACCCAAATAGCAGGAAACTGCAAGCTCATCATCTTCATTTCACTCCTCCTTCCTCATTCACAATACCAAGTAGGGTTGAAAAGGAAAGAATAAGATGCCATAGAAACTCCTGAATATTCATTCGCTTCATTAACCAAGTGCATTCCTTCACTGACAGCTTCTAAATTGGCTAGCAAAATCTTTCCCTTGCAAAATGAAAATCTCCCTTCTATTTGTCAAGTTGGGTTTTGTGTTAGTCCCACAGGCTGAGGTTATTCAGTCACCCAGTAACACTGACTCTTAAAGCTAGTGTTGAAGGACACTGCTTTGCCACGTGCACAACAACCCCATCACCATAGAAAAACACAAACTGACACTCGGCTCATTGATCTGAGGAGAGATTACTGAGGATGGTGGGGGAATTCACTCCTGACAAGAAGAATGGTTTGAGGGCCTCAAATGATGCAAAATTCTTTCCGCGGCGCACATTAGCGATAATCAGGGAGCGTTGCTATGGTTCAGTAGGAGTCGGTACTAAACTTCGCAGAACTCTTTCAACCTTTCCTCTCTCACTGTGTAAATGTGAAAGTAACAATAAATCTTGTTGACAATTACTTCCACGTCTATTGGCATCAAGTCAGCAGCAGTTTGAAGAGTGGTGTGAGCGATATGTGCAGTGGAGCCAACACCCATTAACTATCTCCCTAGTTTCGCCTGTGACTTGGAGAACATGTTATTTTTCCCCAGTGAGCAACCTTTCCAAATGTTGAATTAGTAATATTAGCACCAGATACCACTAATTTGTGAGCTAGGCTGTGTTTTTCCATAGTGCTTGTATAGGATCCAATTACCCCCTTGCAACACAGCTGAGCAAAGATGAAAATCTGAAGACAGTTTGTTTATATAATTTTGCCAGGCTTTACGGAAAACACTAAAACAGTCACAGAGGTGACTTAGTTACAGTTCAAAAGACCAGCCCAGACTACACACAGCATCCTGACGTTTCAACCAAAGTCTTCAATGGAAGTGGCAGCACCGTAACTATTTTTGAATTTTACAAACTCAAGTTTTCATTCATTCAGTCACTTCTTAATATGAATATACCATGTTTGTCCTGAGTTGAGGAATAAGCTGTTCATTCTATTGAGCTCTGTCAGAGTTTTATGAAGAGCAACGACTGGAGAGTCATGCAGAGAAAGGGAGGGGAAGGTGTCCTGGAAACTCCATCACTGTGTTCATCTGCCCTACACAAGAGGCCATGCAGGCTGTGTGCTCCCAGCTGCAGCGTCAGCTGCTCTGCACAAAGGGAGGAATGTCTAGGAGCAAGCTTGCTTCTAAGAGCACAGATGCTTCCCAAGTTTCAAATTCAAAAAGGGATCCGGCATTGATTTGGAGGCCTGCGTGGCTCATCAGAAGCTGTAATTTAAACTTCACTTAGTCAGAAAGTCCCACCTTAGAGAGGCAATAACTCTCCCCCCCCCCCCAGGCAGATCTTTGAATGCTAAAAGGGATGCAACTTCCTAAGCCTTTCCCCCCAATTCTCATACCCCACCCCAACTCCCAACATCAGCCAAGGGACAAGCTCCTGACAACAGTCAGAGTGAAGAAGACCAAGGAATGCAGTCAGGAACTCTACATACTATCACATACCTGCAGTTACTTTCCCATTCTTCTCAATTCTTTCACATGAAGTTTTTCATGGAAAAGAAAATGCATGGGGGAAGTTCATCACCGGTAAAGTAAGCACACCTTGGTGAAAATAAGTCTCTCTCATTTTCCTACTGAGCCAAAACACACCTACACTTACAGTGATCTTACAATTTATTGTTCAAACCAGAATGCTTTTGAGGGTGCTTTTAGCAATAACCCAGAGCTCTGCAGCACAAACTGGAAAGTGGAACCCCTAAACAAATGAATGTTCAGGGCTTCGGGGATAGGAAACATTCATTTGTGGGTGGTTGGAGATAGGAGGGGAGCTGAATTCTTTGCTCTTGGGATGAAAATAGCAATAGAGTCATCCAAATTTCTACAGCTCCCACTCCCACCACTTACTCTTATACAGAATTGAGCTCAGGGCTGATTTGGGATCAGTGTGTGATCTATAGCTGCCTTTAACTTTTACCATTTCACAAGTATAATCCGCATACCATCACATACCTGCAGTTTCTTTTCTTGTGGCTCCCCAAATCTACTTCAAGGGAAGAGAGCACAGTTTCTCCTATAACTTCAAGGACAGATTTGTAATTCATTGATTTGAAAAGTAGGAAGAAAGAAAGGATCCAGTCTGAAGATTTGGAAGGTAGAGTGAGGAAAAGATTCTGCAAATACAGTCTCTGGGTCAATATCATCCTCTCTTGCTCTCACTGTGACTTTAACAAGTGACTTACCTCTGTGAGTTTTCATTTCCACTTCTGTAAAGTGGAACAACCCTAGATGGTTCTTACAAGGATTAAAGGAGATAACTACACATATTTAATTATTAAACGCAGGACGTAATATCATGAAATCAGTTGGTAAACAAGAGTGTTTGTTAATAATATTCTTGCTGTCACTGTAAAACTCAGTGGCCTGGAGCCTGAAGCCTGCTGTTCAATGTTAGCAGTCTTGGGTTCTTTGTCATCCTGTAGCTCATTATCCAGAAACTGCAGATTCAGAGTAGAAGCTAGTAGTTTACAGGTAACAAAAGACTGTCTTGTAAAAGAGTGACTTGTTTTTTGCTGTTTTTACTACTACACAATAGATTAATGATCAATTATTAGGACAAGTCTGTTTTTTTAAAAACCTGCTTGTAGATTCTAGTCTTGGCACAGTTCCCCTCACTTTTTGCATTCTGACACACATGTAGATATTCGTATGGTCCCTACTAGCATTTTTCCTTTACAGTATTCCTTTATGTAATTCCCTAGGAAGTGCCCTAAGAGAGTTTCAGATGATTCATCCCTTTGGATGTGGAGGGGGATGGGCACATGCCCTATAGGATCTCTCCATTCCGAAGGGGAAGGACAGTGAGCTAACTATGAAAAAGCTAATAGAATTTTGCATGGTATGAGGTTTCAAATGGCCACATGCTTTCCCAGATGCTGAAAAGTCAGAGAACCAATAGATCTTTTTTCAGCTGACAGTTCTCGCACCTTGTCATGCCCTCAGCAAAACTTTTTATAAGTGGTGACATCTACAGACAGTTTGTTCATTGTTCTTCCACCTTCCTTTAAAAAAAAGTTATATGTCCAAACATAAACTTGAAATAGTAGTTCTTTCTTACATGAGTCAAGCCCCAAGTGAGGAAAATACAAGATGGTGAGAGAAAGTATGTTAACACTCTGGAACAACTTCGCTCAGCCCTGTGGAAGACTGACTTTTCCTTGAGGGCAAGCAATCTACTCCTGTGTGTGTGTGTGTGTGTGTATGTGTGTGTGTGTGTGTGTGTGTGATCAGTAAAAGAGAAAACAATAACATTGCTTTATATTACTTCTATTAATCAATTGTCTTAAAGAGGTAGAGATAACAACAAGACAAATGCATCGAAAGGATTACAGCAGAATTCTCCTTTGCCAGTCTCACAGCAAGCTCTATGATCCCGCTGACTCTGAAGGAGAAAAGAGAAAGAGCTCATCAGAACCCCCAAAGGGGAGATGGTTAGCTGACCCTCATGCAAAAGTCTGAAGTTAGCTTTAAATAGGGAAGCAACCCATACCTTTGTGTCAAAGATCTGTTGCAGAATAAATGATGAGAACAGCTTAACTCCTAAAGGTTTGTGGTTCACACAGGCTTAATATGGTGTTGTCTGACAGGGCCTTGTCAGGGTGGTAGGCAGAACTTCAGCACTGAGCCATGAGCTATAAATTCAAGTGATAATACCCACTGAACTAAGTCGACTAATGAGATGTAATACTTTGTACATATGAATCAACATTCTAAATAATTTGGCTCCTTTCACTTGCTTGCCTGTGTCATTGAATTTCCTTCTGCAGCTTCACCAGAAAACAACCCAGTAAAACCATGGGAACAAAAAGACAAACCTTGTGTTGAGCAGGAATCAAATTCTACTATGAACTTACACTTTGCTTAAAAATAATTCTTTGTAGAAATAATTTCTCTATTGGAGAACAAGTACAGTCATAAAGCTAGACATAGAAGTATTACAGTACACTGAAATATTAACTCTTCCTTTACTTGCACAAATAGCATTATGTAATTTTTGCCAGTCATGACATAGACTATCCAGATGCATATTTAAATCAGACATATCAAGTTCTATCTTGCTGAAGAATGAGATAACTAAGAAATAAATACAATGCAATATAATAACTTGTAGGAAAGGTCTGCCTGGAATGTTACGGTTGTAGAGAAGGCATGACAAAATCATCAGAAAGGAAAATAATGCCCAAGCCATTAAAGATGAGCTGGATTCTAGAAACAGATTAAGGGAATTCCTGGCCTGAAAAATTAAATATAGTGATGATACTATGCAATAGTGATGATACTATTCATAGATGATCCTCATCTATGAATCTGACAGTAAACAAATGACTTTATAATGTTCCCTTAATTAATCTCTTCAGCAATATAATGATATAATACATTTATCTTATAGATGGGGAAGCTGAGGTACAGAGAAGTCAAACAACTTTCCCAAAGTCACACAGTTACAAAAAAGATGGTAGAGTTGGAAAGAATACAGCATGTTTATGAACTTGCCAAAAATCTGCTAAGGTTTAAAACACTATGCATAATATTAAATAAGAGGGGGAAAGTACGGATTTCCAGGGAAAGGAGAGGAGTAAATCCATTAAAATATACCATTACTCAGCTGCAGTAAAAGTCCACTTGATGTTCCTCCTTATGAGTCCAAAGTGAGACTATTCCATGGACAGTTTGTCTCTAATCTTATTTGACTGCATAGATATAACCGTAAAGCAGGTAAAGGTGTAGATAGAATCAAGGTAGTGATTTTCTCACATGAATACAACAAAGCAAAACTGGGACAGTTTATAAAAGCTGATTGACAAAGACATTCAAGTCATGCAAGGAAACCAGTGAGGAAAGTATAAAGTAATAGCTCAGTAGGTTATGGCTCCAATAGATAAAGGTCATTGCAGCCCAAAATACCTTAGTGGGCAGGAGGGTGAAATCTGAAGAGTCAGGTGGTAGAAATCTCAACTCCTTAGTATTTAAATTACCACAAAGGAGTTCATAAAGTTGAAGGTAATACTAGAGCATGGGTCAGTGAGCTAAGAGCAAATTTTCAAGGTGGGTGAGGGAGGATTATCTACCACCTGGGGATCAGCAGTGTAGATGTCCACAACAATGGGAGAGTCGCTGACCCACCAAAATTAAATCTGGGAAGTGTACAATGATGGAGGAACCTGGAAGAATCAAAAGAAGTAGCAATAGCACTAATTTCACATCCAGGCTCATGAGGCAAGGGATATGGAAAGACTGAAAGAACCCACTCTTGATAGGGGTTTAAGAAAAGTAGTCCTCATAATAGAATCAACTATCAATTTTTAAAAAATGAAGGGAACATTTCAAGATAAATTCAGGCTAATAGAATAGAATCACATATCATAGCATTATAGAATCATAATGAAACAGAAGCGACGGGGAATTTGGTAGCAGGATGGGCTGTGGATGAGTGTTGTGGGAATTAGTAGAGAGGAATGGTCTAGACCCTGGCTCCATAGACATCTGACATGAACTGGATAAAGGGTGGTAGAGACAAGGCAGACAATAGTGGAGAGATTGTGAAGGGAATGGGGTTTAGGTTTCTCTTTCCAAGTCTGAAGATGTAAGCGACATCTGTGAGAAGAGTACTCTTTGACTCTAGAACTTTCAAATGTGCTAGAGTAATCCAACCTGCTGTAACTAAGAACACTCATCTAAATTAAGAGGTAGAATTATCCTTTTAGCTTTGTAAGTCCAGAAAAAGTCATGGAGAGTAACATAAAGGGGATATTTGCTGCTCAAAACTAAATGTAGCCGGAACCAAATTCCACATCCTACCGCGGTCACTCGTATCCTTCCACAATTTATCACATTTAACAGGAATCCCTCCGAGTTACAATATTCTTAGACCATTTTCTTTGTTTAAAAATCTGTTAAATAGGCAAGATGTTCACAAATTTTCGATTTGCTTTTGTTTGAAATTACCCACGAGTTCGATGTTATCGCAGAGTAAGCGAGAATGAGATTGTAAAGACCAAAGATGCTTTCTGCACTGAACAGCAAATCACATTCTCATGAGAAAGACAATCGTCTTGGATCTTATTAGGCAAGGAGAGCATTTTTAATACGAAGAAAATAAAGAGAATTAATAGAGAAGAAAACGAAAGGTCAAAGAATCTTCTCCTTTGTAATGCGTCGGGGCCTCTGTTGAGCAGGCAAAATTGAAATCGACGTTATTGTTGTCCCCGGACTCTGCTTGTCCCATTTTGGTTGCTTTATCTCCACCTATAACTTAGAAAGAGCAATTATAAACAAATGGGGCCCAGCATGAACACCTCTCCGGCAGCCTCTCAGGGTCAATTGTCTCCTCCCAGCTTCTGCTCCAGCCGCGTGATGCATAGCCCCGTTGAATGTCAGTTTGAGGAGGGGCAGGAGGCAAGCGGCCTGTGATTTAAACCCATGCCAGCTTTTGTGTGCTCCACATGGAATTGCATCCAGAAGAGAGCGTGGACCGAGCTCTGCTACTTTAAAATACAGGAATGGATATGGGATATACGATGAGCATACAGAGTGAGTCAACGGAATAAAAAAAAAAAAAAAAAAAAGCAATGGAAATCATTTCCCATTATAATCCCCGCGAATTGCCTTACATTTCTAATATAGATCGCCTGGGAAATAATTTAAAAGCATTTAAAAATATCTTCCATTTTCTATTATGAGATTTTGGATTTCCACGGTTTGAAAGAGTGAAGAGACTATAGCTTAGAAAACTAATTACAAAACATAAAAATGTTCAAGTCTAATGGCACATATCAGATTGGAGGAAGATTCTAGCAATGGCAGGCAGTATTACAAATGTAGCGCGAATGAAAGAGCCACGTCTGAAGCAGAGGCAGCAGTTCCTACCTAAATGTCTTGTTCTCAACGTCTTTGTTTTACATGTTCTTTGTTCCTGTTGGCTTACTAATTAGCTGTGATTTTTTTTTAATGCCCCTTATAGTAGGTTAATTTTGTCTAACTCACCAGCAGGGGTTTTTGTAATACATAATTCACAGAGCAATGTCAATGATTAAAATTCTTTCATTAACACAGCACCTTAAAGATAATAAATATGAAGCATTTAGCTCCCAATCTATGGGTGCAGAAAGCCGAATTTTCCATGGAAAGAAAATGCATGCTCAGATAAGTTGGCACTAGAGAACAAAACGGAATCTGTTGTAGGGGATTGCAAACATAAAATCAAACAAATCAAAGAGCACTTATTTTGAGAACAATAATGTGGCAGGTGGCATCCAGAGAAGGAATTCTAATAATGTACTTGAAGAATAAAAACCTTGCAGGTAGAAGTGTTCTTCTCTGGAATTTTTGCAGGCAGTGCTGTGGCATTGCCAATGATCAACTGAAGAGCAAGTCAAGAGAACGTTCACTGGAATCTGCCCCTGTGTGGTAAAGGTCACAATGGCCAATATCTGTCTCCTCGAGGATTTTCACAGCTCTGAGTACTCAGATACAATCAGAGCAATGTAATCACTAGACACAGTTCTGAAATTTCATTTTGAGAAGTTTGAACAACTCTTAGAACACCTGTTCCTCTGAGCTCTATCACTTCCTTACCACTTACACCCAAACGATTCTTATATTTCATTTGCTAAGTACAGGTTCTATTTGCGTCCATATATTCATCCTGATACAAAAAAAAAAAAAAAGGATAATAATTGCAGATACCTTGGCAACAGCAACCAAGAAAACAGAGAATCTGATCACTAAATGTGATTTTGCTTAGAATCTTTCTCCCTGGTGTTTTGTTTTTTGTTTTTTCCTCTTTTTCAAAGAAGCATTAGATTATTTTTTGTTGACTATTTTTGGAAAGGGGAGTGTATAGGTGGATCTGGGGTAATTATAACATATAGCACTTCTCCAATTTGAAACCTATTTTGGTGTTATATTTATCAAATGGGAGTAACTGCATAGAAACTACTTAAAGTTCAAAGACATGAAAGTAGAATTAAAAACCACAAAATTGTCTCCTGGTCCAAAGGTTACGGCTAGAATTTAACAGGTGGCCCTGACATAATGCATTTTCTACTCTCATTTATGGCTGCAATAGGTTTTTCTCCAGAACCAAAGTACAGCATCAAACTAAGTCCTCAACTGGCATTTTGAGCTGAAGAGCCATGGAACCCAGTGAGAAAAGGAGACTTTCCAACATGTCATCCATTCAAGTAAATAACCTGTCCACTTCAAGGGGAGGTCAGCAGCAGGCCAGCTAGAGGAAATGTTCATGGTCTTGTCCCTGCTCTGTAATTTGCCTGTGGATAATTTCATAATTTCTATTTTTAGTGTTTGCTTGTTCCCATCGCTCTCATAAGCACAAATAATTGCTTCCATTTTTTAAAAGAAAGAAAGCAGCAAATAGCCCTTTAGTAAGGCGAGCCACTGAGAGCAAGCTACTAAAATTAATATTGAATACCACTAAGTGAAATTTGCTCCTGATCAACACATTAACAGGAAAGTTGTGACAAATGGTTCTATTTTAAAATTGATAGTGAGGCAAACTTAGTTCTTTTAGCCCAGGCAGAGTTTTTTAAGCTAGAAGTGTTTTAATTTCACACATATAAACCAAAAAAAATTGATTTTTTTTTCCTTGTTTCCACTTATGGATTAAAGCCTGGGTAGCTTGCCAAGCTTGGTCAACTGATTACTGTTAACGATAACAGATGAAGTGGGTTCAGAGTGACTGATACCCATAACTATTGAGCAATAGATACATATGATTCAAATAAATCAAGAATTTTACATGGATAGATTGAATCATAGCTTGAGCATCTGAATTCATAGCTCTTCAATGCCACATAAAAGAGGACGGTAAAAGGCTAAGAATGAAACTCTTATGTCAAATCAATGTCCTTCCTACCAGTGAAAAGATTCAGTTTGGGATTTTTTTTTCTTCTTCCTAGAGCAGCCATAGCCATGTCTAACCAGATCAGTCATAATGTCAAAACTAGATTGACAATTTGTCAATCAAGTACTCAGACTTCTGTGACAGTAAGGTCTACCTCCTCCACCAAAGATATTATGGCAAGTATGATCTTGACTTTGAAATTATTTCATTGGAAGAACTGTTATACAGGACCTGTCAACCATGTCTGTTTTTTCAACCCTTTCATCCTAAATATTTTTTTTTTTGAACTCCTACTATGGTTCTAAAATTTCCTGATAGATTTTAGATTTCATTCTGAAGTGGAAGGTATTCTAAGTTGAAGAGTGACATACTCGGACTTCAGTTTGTGAAAGGTCACTCTGGATGCTGTATTGACAGCAAACTTTGCTGGAACAAAGACAGGTAAAAAGGAGATCAGTTAAAAGACTACAGCAATGCTGTAGCAGAAAAATGATGACTAGGAAGAAGAGTATGTTGTTTGTAGAATGAGGCTAACTTTGAACATATCATCAGACTAGAGTCAATAGATTTATGGGGACACTGAAATAGAAATCAAGTTCATGAAATGCAAGTTCTGTTACGTGCGTGTGTGCATGCGTGTGTGTGAGTGTATTGACTCTTAATCTTCATCTACAGTGAAACCTGGAAAATAATATTAAATCATTCATTACTTGTTGAATAAATGACCTGGTAAATCAAAGGTTTTGTTTTGTTTTATTTTATTTATTTATTTGGTTGTTTGTTTATATACAAAGATGTCTGACATATATATATATATATATATATATATATATCAGATCACTCACCACCTTCCCTCCCGGACCACTCCTTCCCATCTTTCCCCAGCCCCCCCAGTTGTGTTCTTTAGTTTGGTTGTTAGCGTGTTTGGAATTTTATGAAAACATGGATGTACTTAGAAGAAATCATATTAGCAGAAACAAGTCAGAAAGAAAAAGACAGAAACCATAATATATGGGTAACAAAAGGACACTAGGAAAAACTCAAAGGTTTTAAAGAGAGAGATTAGATGGATGGAACTGTCATTTTTAAAGGTTAAGAATGGGGAAGGAACAATTACAGAGGCGGTCTATTTGCTTGTTTGTTGTAATATTGGCTGTGAAAATACTAATTTGGGCTGGATACATAAAGTTTGAAATGTCTACTACATACTCAGTGGAGAATTCAAGTTGACAGTAGGTGTCTGGAGTGTAGGGGAAGTCAGAGGTAAAAGAGTAATTTCACTAAGGAATAAATAATAGTTAAAGCCATGGAGCAGGGAAGAGCTTCTATTTGTACATACCATAGAAAAGTTTGAGAAGAGAGCCTGGGCCACTTGATATGTATAGATAAAAATCAGGAAAAATTAAGCCAGACTGAAAAAAAAAAAAAAAGCAGCTAGTGAAAAGGAAGAGGAATCAAGAGTAAGTGGTATCTCAGAAAGACAGAAAAATGTATCTAAGAAAACTAAGTTATTGCATAAAAAATTTTTGAGAAGTCAAATTTTTAGATCTGAAAGTTGACCTTATATTTTGCAACATAAAAAATTAACAGCAACCTTGACAGAATAAAGTCTGTTAAACCTGGGATTGGAAACAAATTGTTCTTTAGCTTTGGACTATTACTGACAGCCAGCATCCAGTAGATATATCTCAAGTGAGTGGAGGAACATTATCATTGTATTTAAAGTGCATTTTTAGTGCTTTACACGTATTGCATGCTAGTCATGCAGTCTTGGAAGAGATGAATTTAAATCATGAGGATATATTTAAATAAATTTGTACACATATGAAAATTTTGACAGATTAGTCATTAAGAAAATACAAAGATTTTAACTAAATATGTCTGCCAGAATATTATTTGTAGTGCTAAAACTATAATAAAAACTGAATATCGAACTATGACAAAGAGTTAAGTAAATTATAAGTTATCCATATAGTGGACAATTAATCAACCAATAAAATTAGTATAAAATTACATATTCAAGTAGCCATTTGTGTGGGATGATATTATATAATATATCAAATGATACTATATCTTGCAGATAAAAAGCTGATACTGTTATTAAATACAGAACAATCTAAATTATTATAAATATTTATGTAAATTTGAAGGCCCTTATACCATTCTTCTTTTCCCTTAAGATTTTTTTCTTTATTTATACTACATTGTGCTTCTCTATCTTCCTAAAATATAAATATTTTGCCTTAAAATTCAAGAGACAAACTTCAAGTTTTATACTTGTTAAAATTTATTATATATATGCAAATAAATACAACATAAATGGAACATAGTTAGCTTGGAAGTATATTTAATGTTCCTTTAAGCACCTGATATTAGAAGTCTGTAACAACTGAAATCAGCTCTAGTTCAGAGTTATATCATCCATGAATTCTATTTTTCTACCACCTATCAAAGACGATATGGAAAGATATTGAGTCATCTACACTTCTTACAGTGTTCTTAGCAACTATTTACTATTAAGACATTTGCCAATGTACTAATTTTCAGAATGTTCCTCTGTATAGTCTTGCAAATGGACAAATCTAAGCTGTGATTTTGATGAAATCAATCATTAGAATACCTACAAAAATAAAAACTAACAGTAGTCAATTCAGTAATCTTGTGATGAAAATTATTTTGACAAAATATTCACCATACTGGCCTGGTGATATTAACAAATAGTACTATATACCAGCTAATTCCAAACTCAAATTAACAAAGATATTATAACTTCATATCATAATAGGTTCTAGTTCCCTAAATTCTCAAAATTATTAATTTCATAATAGGACTAATAGAATATTTTCCCTACAACAAAGACCACGATTATATTAACAAAATCAGTTTTAAGTAAATGCATAGCTAGTTCATTTTCTTTTAGTTATATGACTTAATTAGTCTAAAATGAGGCAGAAATTATCAAGAACATTGTTGTTGCTAGATTGGTTTATTATACTTAATGTTACATTTTAAATGTCCTCTTATATGTTTTTATTTTAAGTCCCAACACATTTGAATAGAAGAAAGCTATATTTAATAAAACAATAAATGAATTAGTGGCTAAATTAATGCATTCTTCTAACCATTGGATTTTCTACTTTATTCAAATTCAAAAACAAATATTAATCATCTAACCCCTCTGTGTTAACAAATTTCACATGTATTTAGTTTTCTAAATAAAAACTATCTATTTTTGTGAAATTTATATAAATTTTAAAAAACTATCTATTTTGTTGATATTCCCAGCCCAGTCAAAAAAACAAAGTATCTCCCATTTAAATGAAAATCAAATGTTCTGCCTAAACTTTTTACTTTGACCCATGTCATGTAGAGTTAACTCTAACATAAAAGTATGTTCCTGGTTATTGAAAGATTTAATATTAAAATATCTCTAAGAACAAGAAATAAGCCAGACATCCATAGAATATGCATTATCAGCTCTACATATTCAGCTGTTTTTCTTGAGACATATACAGAAATATAATCCTCTAATTTTCCCCCTATTTATTTTCCTTTGACTCATGATTTCCTTTGACTCACTAAATTAGCAGTGCTATTATTTAAAATGCAGACAAAAATCTACTTTAAAATTTATTTTTGCTATTACAAAATTAAATTTTAATTTAAAATTTTAATTTTGTTCAAGAACTACAAAACATCAATATGACCTAATTAAATAAATAACACAAAACACCTCCCTGAAGACCTAACAGCTTTATCATGTAAATATATTTACTTGGTTTTTTAACACATATCATCTTCTGTTTTAAAGATGGAGTCCTTTATTAATAAATTAAGTTTTTCTTTCTGTGAAATATAGTGTTACCCAAATTTTAAGTATCCAACCCTTAGTATCATAACAAATGAATTTGCCATAATATTTTTATGTAATCTTATGTCGGACATGTAAATGATTTCTAACTTTTTCCATTATAAACAAAACTATAAGTAACATTCTTTCAGATAAATATTTGTACAGTATCATGGTTCTATCCTTTGGCTACATCTTCTGATTTATTACTATGCATTGTTATACTCTGGAAACTATAAAAAGGCATAGTAACTTTAATAGTTCTCTGTCTCAAATATGATTCTTTTTATTCCCCAACTTCTCCATTGGAAGGAAAATTGATTTCTCTGGGGTGCTAGTTTTAGGTGATGTTATAACATCAAATCTTCACAATAATTCTACATGATAGGTCCTTTTATCTCCATTTTACAGAAAATGAAAGTGAAACTCTAAAAGACTAAGTAACTTGCCCAAAACTGCCCTGCTGGTAACTGGTAAGGAAGAAAGTTAGAATTTAAACTTGGGTCTGATTCCAAAGACCACATTCCCTTAATTACAGCGGGTTGCATTAGATCCTGGGGAAAACCCGTTACACACTGCATTCCATTGCTTTCAGAATACCAAAACCCGAAGCTACAAGTCAGCAGCAAAGGAAAAATAATATCATAAAATTCATAATTTTCAAAATGACCATTTTGAGTTCGGTTTTGTTGTTTGTCATCAGATCATCTAGTCATTGGCTCATTTTTGTGATTTCCTCTCCCCTTTGAAGTGGTTTTGGTGGTTTCCTATCCTCTTTTCTGACTGTACTCTTTGGAGCTTTGAAAGGAACTTTGCCCAAACAGAGAAGAGCTCTCACTGTCCTTATTGTCTGATGGGCTGAATGTCTCAACATCACACCGAAGACAACCCTGGCATTACGATTGGCCACACTTCCCTTTCAGCACAATCCCGCTGGAATGTGAACTCCTCCACCTGACAATGCAGGATCCCACTGGTTTGGAACAAAGCTCTTACACATCACAACAAAGGTAAATCTGACAATAGAAAATTAATGGTTCTCACTCTGTATGACTCCTTCCAAAAGGTTTTCTTATAGGCATGACAAATAGGGAGAGCCAAGAGTCCCCAGATCATCGCTCCTATACCATCCTGAGCAAAAGGACTTCCTACCTCCCAATGCTGTAAGCATAAAAGCTAGGAAAATTTTAATTTTAAAAAGAAATGGCACACAGCTCTTTCATTATTTTCCTGTCTCATACAATTAATCGGTTAATCATTATGTGTGTCAAATACAAGTTTTTATAAATCAAGCTGGGAAAATACATTATCAAAGTCTGAAAATTGTTCGAAAAAATTGAATTTTATTGTCCTCACGTCATCTCTCATCTCTCTAAGATTCTTCTTATTTGTAGGGTTTTGCTTTAGTCCTTCTATCAAAATTTACTAAGCACCCACTATGGTCCAGATGACATATTAGCCCTTAGACATTTAAATATTTATTTCTGAGAGAGGGGAGAAGAAAACTACTTCCTTAGAAAATTCTCTATCAGTAACCAGAATTATTGAGATTATTTCTCCCTCAACAGCAAATAATCAGATAGGCGCATTTCGTGTCTCAAATTTCACTTTCCAAGCATTGTGCAAGCGATTGTACATCATGTAAATATTTGATTGAATTTACTTTCTTGGTTGGTGTTGGCATTTGTCTATGTATCATTCAATCTGTTTATGCATATGCCACTCATATTAAGCTTTTAGAAGTTGAGAGATCTGTTTATATTTAACTTAGATGTGCACAAACCAGCAAGCATTAGTACCAATCCAGATGGATGCTTATTGAGTTATTTCAATAATTATAAAATTCCCTTAACTTTTTGATGTATAAATAGTTATATTTTCATGCAGTACCAGCCAAATATTCTTCTTAACAGCAGACACACTAACATGACAACGTTAAAACAGGCATCGCCTGGGAACCCAAATTACGTAAATGATAGCTACCCCTTCTTGATATGGACAGTAGTTTTATTCACATGTTCATCTATATAGCTTTTAACACTGGTCCTTAGCCAGGCAATAACAAAATGAGATCCTTGCCAGTTCCTGTCTGGCAGATTCATGTGACTTGAAGGAATCTCTGGCCTGGAGTTTGATCAACGGATGCCAGAATCACCTAAGGAATTGAGAACATATGGACAACCTCCTGGGCTTCGAAGCATTGATTAACTGTATTTGTTGATAGAATACATTTAATTATTCTGAACATATTTTAAAATTGGCCCACTGTGGTAATTTCCTTTATTGGCATATAAAATGTTGGCACATATAAATTTTTGTATTGGCATGTAGAGTTATTAATAATACAAATCATCTGTGCTTTATTGGACATTGGGGTGATAGGAAACTTCTTAAGTTTCCAGGGACCCCAAAGAATCAGTTCTTTTACTACGATCCAATCCAGCACCATGACCACTTTCAGAGATGTAGGTACTTACGCCTTTTCAGTGTTGAGTTCTTTCCTTTTATGGGTCCTCTAGTGTTTGGGAGGACCTGTCAACTTGTCCAAAGGATAAGATCATCCAAACACCAGATAATCCAAATAGGAAAATCATCATACACAGCATCATTAGGAAAACAGTTGGACAACTTTAGCGAGTCTGTTTTTAAATGAGTAAATAGCCTTCCAAGATAATAAGTTATATAAGCCAGAAAACATCTATAGCTTATAGTTAGAAGAAACTATGGCAGTTTATCTTCTTACTGTTTACCCTTGGAATCTATTTTTCTTACCAATTCTCTGTAGTTGAGGAAGTGTTTCAGACTGTCATTCCTATTATACACACAAGAGCTCTGAAGGAGGGACCATCCTTCAACAAGGCACTGTGTTTCTCAGTCAGGAGTCCCAGTCCCCTTGGGTGTTTGCCTGGGTGGCAGCTAACTAGTTACTATAAACCCTGTGCTCCAGAGTTCCTAATACAATCTCGGCCAAGGTTGTGAGTGGTAACACCAGTACCTCCTGACAAAGGTGGTACTATAAAGTGAAGACATCAAAGTCAAACATTCTGAGCCCTGCAGTTCCTCTGAGATAAAAATGCTTCCTCCATTTCAGACTGTCAAAGATGAATGTGGATGGGGCAAGAGCCAGAAGAAATCAACTGGTAACTATACCACATATTATTTGCCTTCCTCTCTGGTAAGAAATTCTTGTGATGTATGATAAATGAGTAAAACAAAGTGTCAACAGCAAAAGTCATAGGTATCTTTTCATATTTTGCATATTGTTCTAAATGCATGTTTGTTTTAAGCAAGTCTTTTTAACAGTTATTTTTAACTGATATGGATTTTTCAAGCCCACCATTCATTCATCACCAAAAAGTTGTCTGTATAAATATAAATATATATAAACATATATATATATACCCAAACCTCGTAAAAAAGGTTAAGATAAATATGAAAATAATAATTTCAGTGTATGTGTATTCATGCCTGTGCCTTGATAGCTAACATTTATGAGTACTTTTTATGTAACGGACACTGTTCTCTGGGGCTTGCAGGTATGACTTCATAATAATCCCAAGGAGTGATTTTATTATTACTGTCACCTAATTAAGGGAAAGGTGACTAAGTAAATGGCCAGTAGTCACAGTTAACAAGTAATGGAACATGAATTTGAGCAGTGTGTAAATGATGCAGGTGAATGAACCCTGGAAATTTGAATCCAGATATGTTGATACCTGTAGACCCAAAATCATTTTTTTGTATCAATGGAGACAAATAAACTGCTCTTTGGGGAGGAATAAACTGAAAATTCAAAAGAAAAAGAGTACAAATAGTCCAAAGAAAGAGAAAGAAAATCACACTAATAGTGGTGGTTTGCTACACATGATGCATGTTGTTGTACTATGAATGGATTTCTGGCTGCCCAGATCCTGGCCTGCCTGGCACTTAGGCTGACTGCCTCTGAGAGCAAGCATCCTCATCTACTCTGCTCAGTGTGCCACGGACCTGTAATATTCCAGGTGTTTTATGACATGGAGAAGTTATTCTGATCAACCTCTTTGATTTTCAACTTCCTCTTTATAAAAGCAAAAAATATAAGCATCTCTTGAGCACTGCTGCAAAATATAATGAAGTGGTGCCTGTACGGCAGATAACAAAGTGCTAGGTACATTGCAACCATACAAACTTAACATCACCTGTTCAGGCCCAGTGGTGTTTATTGCTCTAGAGCACATTGACAGGTGTGAGAAACACTTTATCCCCTCCCCCCACCCACTAAATGCAACTGTTCTGCATAAACCCACTCTTCACTAGAGCGTTTTTCATAAAATTGGTGCAAGGCAGACATGATAAAATATGTGGGAGAACTAGTCTAACTGCAGGCGTGTACCAGCAGAACCCTGAGTGGGATGTTTGTTCCCATGACTATTTTTCAGGTCACGGTAAAGTCAGTACTCTCTCAAAGTAAAATTTTACATATCACACAATAAAAGTACAGAAGCTAATTTTTATTCTTGTCGTTTACAATGAGCTGAGAAGACCCTATGGTAAAGCTTTGTCAACGTATCTACATGGTGCATGTATTATACCATTTTAAGAACAGACACAAGTTTTATGTTCTACTGGGTAGCTTGCTTGGAGCCTGGATCATCGATCATTCCCTCTGCTCTCTGGTAAGAAGAAATGAAATGATGGACAGTTACACAGGGAGAGAAAAGGAGACTCTAAGTCATATCCAAAAAAACAAATATTAAACCATTTGACAGCAACAATTTGTGAGTCAACAGGGAAGCTTGGTACAGTGAAGTGTAGTGAATCAAAATGATCAAATGATTTTATTAGTTTCATTTTATTAGTCAGATCTATTACCCTTTTTTTATGACCAGGGAAAAACAAAATAATTATAATCAGTTTATCAAGGCAGACCCCAGTGGAAAGTACAGTCCTTCTTCTCAATTCCCCTCCAGCCAAGCTGTGCCCACTATCTTTTGAGTAAGAGTATTTAGCCCCCACTTCACTCACATCTCACACAGAGGACATTGGATGCAGCAAACAAAGGTTTCTCACAAAACAACTTCATAACACTGGGAGAAAAATCCAGTGTGAGTTATTGTATTTAAAAGGCATTGGAGATGGACACTGCTCAAAGCTGAGGGGGAAAAAATCTTAATTTATCTTCAAGCCCCAGACGGTAAATATACTGCCAGCACTCACAGCGGAAGCCTTCCTCACACCACTGCCCTCTTTCGCAAGCCCATGAACCTCACCTGGAGTAATCACATTCTCGGTGGGAGAGAGGGGATTCACTTACCATGATAGCTAATTCCTGGGCCTCCCCTAAGCAAAGACGAACAGTCATTATAAGCCATTCCAAATTATAGATGGGCACTCTGTGATGTAGTCTATTGTAGACAGGGCTGAGACAATTACCAAATGAAAGAAATACCATTATTTTAAGAAACCTAACATTTTAATACAATGTGAAAAATGATGAGGGAATAATAAATGGAGTACATAAAAAGAGCTAATAATAAAAAAGAGCTTGGTGAGAAATCCCGCTGTCATATTTGCATTTACCCTGAAACTAATGCCATGCACATTTCTGAATGCAAATAATTCACGAGAGGAAGCAAAATGAGGATGTTAATAATCATTTTTTCCTTAATGAGAAGCTGTTCTTTGACTGAAAGGTGCTTTAAGATGGACTAAGTGAGGCTTAACAAAAGGGTCCTTTTTTTTTTGAGCAAAGCATAAATGAAGGCAGTTGAGTTTTATTTGGGAATTTCAAGGCAGCAGCATTAACATTATCATCACAAATATTATTTCTACATTTTTTAAATAATAAAAATTCACCTTGTCTATGCAAAATTGGCCCTTGTACTAAATTTATTTCAATGTGATATATCTTAGAGGGTTTGCAGGAAGTAAAAGCATCTTTTAGTATTACTTCTAGCCACACTATGCTTCTATTACAGTTAATAATAATAACTAAAGGTAAATGATGGCTATTATTGCCTGGGATGATATGTGCTTGACAAGGGTCACCTTCACCCCAGAGCTAATAAAACTCACAGAGAGGGAGAGGAAATTCACCCAAGGACACCAGTGAGTTAAGTAGAAATTACTTTTTTAAAATTTTATTTTTTTAATTGATTATACATATTTATATATATTCTACATCATTGTCTACCCTGAGGTTCTCCCATCACCTTAACACCCGTGAACCATGGCAGAATGTATTTAAACTAAGGGGACCAAACTGTCCTTTCTAGCATGGTTGTTACCATAACTTCTGATTTTCTGAGCAGACCCAAGTGACATCATCAACATCTGGTAAGATGGACACAACAATGACTCCTGCTCACAATACATAAACCAGAGATATTATTCTCTTCAAACTAAGCTTTGCATCTCTTTTCTCTTCTGACTTCCCTCCTTCAAGTAGACTGCTAAGTAAGGGAGAAAAATGTATAGAGACAGAAGTTTTCAAAATCAGCCCAATTATACATCTGCGGCTGCAGAAGCACCTCACTCAATACGATTCATCACAAGATTCAATGATCTGACTACCAATGGCATTTCAATTTCTATTACTGAAATGCTTCCATCTCAACTGCAAACAATTTCAACATGCTTTCCTGCAGCTGCACGGTTACCTAGAAAGTGTGGTGTAGTAACTACTAATGGGGGAGTACAGTGAAAGTATGTTGGGAAACAATTCTTCATTCATCTTTCATGTGTCTGTATGTCTTGCCAGCAGTGGTATTTTTTTTTATCAGAACTATCTTTTCAAGCATGAGTAAATGGCAAATGGCCTTGGAAAACCAAGACAGCATCTCCATTCAGAAAAACGATGATATTACTTCTGCTCATTGAAAAAGATTTGCTTCCTCAGCTCAGGGTTTCCATAAAAACTCATTCCATGTGCAGGTGACAGCTAGATACTGTTCACCTTTTGTAGGAACCAAAGTCAGAAAAATCTATTACTTTGACTACTTTTATTAATACTGGTAATAAAACTGGAGTCAAAGGAGGGAGATAAATACCAAATTAAGGGACAGTGCCCAATACAGGTCAAGCCACTCTCTGTGGGTTCTTCTATTGTGCACACAATTGCAAGAGACCACAGATTCCAACAACCATAAGATTTCTTTTACAAGGAAAATCAAAGAGCTTGGTGTAGTCAAGATGGGTCAGCCACTTCAACCAGTTAATGTCCACTAGACAAGCAGAATGCCAGTAACCTGTCACCAGGAGTGCTGGACAGCAGTAATGCTCAGGAGTGGATGCCGGGAGTACACAACCAACAAGTAACTATGAGAGACACCAGACCCAGGACATCTGTAACTCTTAGAGACACCAGACCCAGGACAGGACCAAAGGCCCAGCCTCTGCAAAGGTCTCAGTACTCTACCTCAGTGGTCAGCTGCTGGATGCGGTGAACTTCCTTCTTCAGAGACTACAACAGAGGCCTTCTTTTCTCCCTCAGGTCTGGAACACTTCCCCCAAAGGCTAGAACAGTTCACCTCAGAGACAGGAGCAGTTCTTCTCAAAGGCTGGAGTGCATGCTTCAGAGGTTGAGACCATACTCTCTGAAGACTACAATCTGTTTTCTCTCCAACCTAGCTTAAATCCACCTTCAGGGTGGCCCACCCTAGAGCCTGATTGGACTATTTTTCATTCCCATGGTTGACTGGAGTATTTCAGCAAGACCAAGTCTACCACAGTTGTTGACTCTTGCCTGGTATCAGTAATAACATCCTTTATCTCTGACCTAGGATTCTCAAGTCTTCTTTTAGCATCTTTTAGCAAGCCAATTTACTAGCTTGCAAAAAAAACTTTTAAGTCTCAGATACTTCATAGTTCTTGAGAAGGCCCACATTGGAATCTTGGCTCTTTTGTTTACTAATTATTTGATGATAAGAACACTATTTAAACTCTCTAGGTCTCAGTTTACTCAGCTGTCAGGTAGGGAATGCCTTAAGAGTTTTTTTTAAGTATAACACAATATAATAAAATATAACTTGCACATTAGTTTAATGTTAAACACAAAGAATGCGCTCAATAAATTTGCCTACTGTGGCTCTTGTATAATGAAGGAATTACTTGGAACCAGTAACCACATTCCATTCCCTATTCTGTTTGATCTCAAAAGTCACTCTGCTCATCCAGGACTTGATTCTATCCACTATAAAATGAGACAGGTATGTGAGACAACATCTAAGGTCCTCTTGGCTTTAAATTCTGAAACTTTGTCCAGCTTCTCCTCACGACTATAATTCTCTCCCTTTCAAAGCAGTTTCTCATCAGATTTGGTCAGGGGTATGACATCAAGCAAAGGTCCTGATGAAAGCTAAGATCGAGCTTCAGCTTTGATCCACAGGAGAGAATTCTGGCTGCCACCAGAGAGGGAGTTCTTTTGTTACAACCAGCTGAAGACAAATCTAGCATGGGTTTCACTGGTAATCTGAAAGAACCTCTAATTTAGGTTTTTCTCCTTAAACCATACCCAGCTAGCTTTCCTGTTGCAGCTAAAATAGGATAGAGACCATGAAAATGTAGAGGAAGGTTGGGTATTAGAAAGAGTGAAATAGAATCAATAATTGGACTTCTTGCCTAGTTCTATATCATATATGAGCAAGTAGATGATGCCTAGCTTTCATGTTCTGTCCTGCACACAGCAGACAGTATGGCTCAGATTCATCCACTGACCCTTGCTGGATCTCTGTTCCCCATTGGCACGATGAGAACATGGAACGATATGATGACTAAGGTCCTTTCTGATTTTACAATTCTATAATTAATGGGCATAACTAAAATGTCTCAGATAAGTCAGATAAATAGTTTATCTGATTATATGACTAAATTTATCTTAACCCAATTACAGGCTGAGAAATCAAATGAAGTGACAGCTCGAGATTGTACATAACAGGAGAGTAAAACTAGAGAACTCTCCATGCCATCTTGATCTAAATCTACTTTAGTTTCAGTGTATAATCCAGCCTATGCTATATCAGATCTGGGTTCTAATGGGTAAATACCAATGCATGTGAATATTTTGACCTACTAGTCTATTTGAGCAACTTCTCCAGTAGCAGTGATGCCTTCATTCATTTTACAAACATATCAACTTCTTCTTTGAGCCGAGACACATGCTCATGAGATGGTTGGCAGGATGTGGGCAAGCATGTATAATGATATCAAAGAACACAAAGTAGACTAGTCAATGACTCGGGCCCAATAATGATCTCATTAGCAGCAAATTTCCAATGCTCTAGTGTCAGGAAAATATAGCTCTTACAATTGCAATGAAACAAACATACCAGTTTTCTTCCCACAGCACATCATTGATATTTTTAACACAGCAAGAAATACATTTTTTAATATTCTGCAGTAAGCAAATTGATTTTTTCTGGGCTACATAATTTTTATGTTTGTACCCCCTCTGTTGTACAATATATAATGCTTTGGAGTTTAGCAAAGCTGGTTCTAGATTATGGCTTTGCCATTTGATTAAGTGGTTTTGGTTAAGTTCCTTAACCTCACAGAGTCTTAATTTATCTGTTGCATTTAACATAATAGTACCCACTTCTATCTGTTGGAATTTAATGAAATAATTTTTAAACTTCCACTATGCATCTGACATATAGTGAGATTTAACATAAATATAGATCGATAGACAGACAGACAGACAGACAGACAGACAGACAGATAGACAGATAGACAGATAGACAGATAGACAGATAGACAGATAGACAGATAGATAGATAGATAGATAGATAGATAGATAGATAGATAGATAGATAGATAGATAGATAGATAGATAGATAGATAGATAGATAGATAGATAGATAGATGATAGACAGACAGACAGACAGACAGACAGACAGACAGACAGACAGACAGACAGACAGATAGATAGATAGATAGATAGATAGATAGATAGATAGATAGATAGATAGATGATAGACAGACAGACAGACAGACAGACAGACAGACAGACAGACAGACAGACAGACAGACAGACAGACAGACAGATAGATAGATAGATAGATAGATAGATAGATAGATAGATAGTGTGTATGTATTATATCAGATCATCATAAACATTTGTTGAATTACAGTTATGGTTTCTTGATTGTTTGCTGTATACCAGGACATAAACTATTATTCCACACAAGCTATATAAGAACTATTGTAGGCCTCATTTTGAACAAATACTATACTTAATCTGAGCCAAAAGGTCAAGAAGCAATGTAGGCCTCATTTTGAAAGATGAAGGAACTAAAAACAGAGAGAAGGAAAAGCCATAGGTCCCCCTGTCAGTAAATATCAGAACCAGAATTTAAACTCAGATATGCTAGCTCAGAACCCAACAAATAATTTGATTTCAAGTAGAGTTGGAGGGGCAAAGAGACTAAAAGATGACTGATTATGCCCTTTAACCTTAAGCCTCCATATCTTCTAAAATAATTATATGTACATCCATATTTATTCAATTTCTGTTATCAGTTTTCAAAAGTCTTGAAGACATGGAAGACACATTCTAAATAATCTATTCCACAAATTAGTATACAAATGTTTCTAATTTTTTTGAATGCCAATGTCCATAGACAGAAAAAATAATTAGTAAGTTCATTAAATTTCCTTTGGTTTACATTTCAAAAATAATAGTTAAATATCATGCAATAGATTTTTTATATAAAATTATTAGCTATACTGGTCCCTAGAAGGAAAGAATGAAATGCAAAATTCTGACAGTTGGAATTTAAATACAGCTTTCTTATGTTTAACAATTATTAAGCATAGTGAAGAAATTTTTTCAGCAAAAATGATGTTGTTGAGTTTATTTGAAGAATTCATTTGCAAACAGGTCTTTGTAGTAAATCTTGGTGCTCTTCCTATATTTTAAAGTTTTTTGTTTTTCTTTGAAGATAGAGCAAAATGGGTTATAAATCTCCATGAAGTAAGAAATGCATTCTAATATAATTATTCAACCACTAGGAAAGTCTTTTCATGCTTTGGGTTAAGTAATAAAACTACAATTGAAAATGCAATGTTGTTCATCATTCCAATATAGAAAAAAAATACAAAAATCAGAAAGTAAGTTCATTGTTCTGTTTTATGGAAGGAAAATCAATACAAAGAAATATTTGCAAGATCAGACAAGAAATTAGCAGAGACACGGCTACCCAATGTCTCTGCCAATGTGCAGAAGAAACAAATATTAAAATAAAGTAGAATACATATACCACAGCTTTTTGTACCATTCGTCTATTTGGGGGCATTTGGGTTGCTTCCATATTCTGGCTATTGTAAATAACACTGAACTAAATAGCCAGCAACATGGATGAAGTCAGAAGGAATCATGCTAGCAGAAATAAGTCAGAAAGAAAAAGAGAAATACTGGATGGTTTCACTTATATGAGGGATAAAGGGAAAACAGACAAGAAAAATTTAAAACTAACTCTAAGCAAAATTGAAGCATGGAGCGTGGGTGGGAGGAGCGGGAGTGGGAGGGGCACAAAAGACTAAGATGATGGTTCACATGGTTCACAGGTGATAAGGTGGTGGGAGAAGCCCAGGGTAGCTAACTTTGTGAAATAAAACAAATTAAAAGTACAAATAATAAATAAATGAATGAATGAATGAATGAATGAATGAATGAATGAATGAATGAATGAATGAATGAATGAATGAATGAATGAATGAATGAATGAATAAATAAATAAATAAATAAATAAATAAATAAATAAATAAAAAAGAATTGAAAAAATTAGGTAGACTAATGCATACAAAAATAGAAGTATTTTCCTCAGATGACCCCGTCAATTTTCCTCCATTGATACAAGAGAGACCTAGGCTACTTCCAACTTGTGACTCAGCCATCTCATCATGATTATATCTGCTTACAGCAGAGAGAAAGGGGAACAAGTGGCAATGGCATATTCTTTTTTTCCAAAGGTCTACAAATAGCACATAATATCCCTACCACTTTCACACCCTTCTGATTCGAAGTCTGACATATTGTTATACATCTGTACAAAGGAGGCTGGAAATATTGTCTAGCATGGAAAAAGTAGAAAGCAAGTTTTTGATGAATAGCACAACAAAAAACCACACACACACTTACCATATATCGGAAGAGAACAACAGGCCAAACAACCAACAACTAAACATCAACTTAACCAAACATCAATTTGCAGAAAAATGGGAGGAGTGACTGAAGGGGGGATACAGAGGGGGGATACGGAGGGAGGAGGAAGGGGGATACAGAGGGAGATATGGAGGGAGGAGGAGGGATCAATTAATGCACAATTGTGACAAATCAATAAAATGAATTTAAAAAAAAAAAGCTTTTCTAAACATTCTATGTCCTATTCCATGTCACTCTAAAGGTGAAATAATCAAATACAGAATTTCTAAAGGGTTTCTTTTGTTAGGTCATTTTGTATTAGTTCCCATAGGGTTTATTAAAATACCCCATATTCTAAATATGCCATGCAACAACTTAGTTATTATACACTATGGGATAATTAGAATCAATGCGCATGTCTCTTTGTTCCACACCTCTTATTTTGAACAATTTTTGCCAGAGTTCACTTTCATTTTATGAGAGTAACAATATTAAGTGAAGGGAATTAGAAATGTTATTTCTAATAACATCCCACATTCAAGAAGGTCAACACCTACTCCATTCTATTTTAATGAAAACACTGTTCTAAAGATGTACAAAGGAGATTCCAACAAGTTCTTCCTTGGATGTCCAACAACCCTCACTGTCAGGAAATTCTTTCTTGTTGCTAATTTAAATTTGTTATCCTATAGCTTGAGCCCAGTTTCTTTTTAAATTTTTCTTACACATAGAAAACAGATGTTCTTTTATGTTTAGTGTATTACACATTCCCATATTTCTACATTTATCCTTCTCCTTAGCAAACTGAATAATTCCAGAACTTTTCCCCCACAGGTCCCATGCCCAAACTCTCTAATTGCATTTATAACTCTCCTTAGAAATCTCTCCAACTTTCCCATGTTCCTTTTAAGTTGTCCTGGTCTAGAATGAGATCTTCGTAAGTTAGCCAATTTAATAAGTACCTACTCTATGAGAGTACAGCAATACACAGAGAGAAAATCAATCTAATTCCTAAGAAAATGATATCCTATCAACATGAAAATAAAATCTCATCACTATATTTTATATTTTTTTCCTGCCAGTTGCTGCTTTCACATTTGTCAGCCCTTAGGCATAAGTTTTAGCTCTCTGTCCAAGTTTCCAGTTACAGAATTGGCAAAACTACATGGTTCCTTCTCAAGTCATTCTTATCTCAGAAAAGTCAACACTTTTCCCCATAAATGTTCTGAATCTTTCACATGTTCACAACCAAGGCACTTAAAATATTTTGCATTTAAATGGCCCCTTACATTCTGTAAAGTTCTGGAGCTCTAAAGTGTATTCTCCTTGACCCTTTACAACAATCCCAAGAGGTAAATTACATTTCTTCATTTGAAAGAAGATGAATATCTGTGTCATGTTTAGCACAATTAAATCATTTTTGAAAATAAAAAGTTAGCATACAACATATCAATATGAAGAATCTGATTTGAAAATACTATTAAAAGATGATGTTGATACATAACTTCAATGTTTACTTGATTTTCACACAAAGATTTCATAAAATGGTGATTATGACCATGAGTAAGATATAAATGTGTATAGTTTGGCAGGGGAGACAATGCAATTGGTGCATAATAAATGTTCAATAAGTGAGTGTCTCAGCAAATCACTGTTTATTATGTAATTATTTGTAGCATTTAGCAAAGCTCTCTTAAACTCAGTCACAGTGTTGACAAGAAAGCACCAAGCATGCAAGTACTATCGGTTTTAATAAAAGCTACCAACTTTTCTAACCATATGGATTTTTTTTCAGTTAAGTTCTTAAGGGTTTGTTTGCATCTTTTCAGAAAAACTTAAGGAAAAATTAAAATGCAGTTCCTGAGACTTTGAAAACACTTCATATTTAGCCTAAACTTCCATTGCAAACAAACTAATTTCACATATGGCTTATTTTTAATAGAAAATTGAGTTTGTTAATTTGGAATTCTTCAGGTATTTTTTTGTCAACCTGTGAGTATTTCCCAATAATACCATTATTATCCATTAATCTCTTATCCAATTGAGAGTAATGCTAATTAAAATAGAGCAAACCTCACTTATCCTGTATTTGTGTAAGTTTTATTGGCAGCTTATTTTAGTCAGGAAGAGCACATGGTTTTCAAAGATTCTCTCATTAACTATTCGATTTAATAAAATTCTTCTTTGGGGAAATTTTTCAACATCAAGAATCTGTTATGATACATATTTCCTTATTCTCACTGTGTTAAAAGATTTTCAACAATGAAATTTCTTCTCCAGGACTAGATGGGACTTTAAATCTTTGACAACTAATAGATTTTAATTTTCTCTGGTTTTCTGGGCAATACATATTTTAATTATGTTTATATGATTTAGCTTAAGATTCTTGCTTAGAAATATGTCTAAAACAGATATCATATATGTGGTATTCATTTCTGAATCTAATTATTTGGCAAACTTATTAGCTTGCAAGAGAGACATTTGATTTTGCAACATAACTTCACATTCCTATTCTGAATTGTTTCGTATATTTAGCTTTTGTCCTAATTAGGAGTATGTTGCAAGTAACTCATGAGATTACTATAAGTTTAGAATTCTTTAATTTCACACAAAGAAGAAACAACCCATGCTTTTTGCCAATGTGCTGTTATCACATTGTTGCTTCATCTGCCACTTTTTATTTAATTAAAATATTGTAATTTTAACAATGGTTTAAAAATGTAAAAACGGTGCTTATATCTTTCAAATGTTAACATAGTTTTTATGCTAATATGTATATATTATGCTAAAGTTATATGTTTTAAATCAAGTTTAAAACTTGGATGCATGTTTTATATTAGCAGTTAAAGAATAGGATAAATTACTACAGGTCTTTCCACCAGAAATACATGCTTTTAAAAGAGTTTCACAATGTATTTATTTCAGCCCCTAATAGGCATAACTAGACTTCCAAATGAGTTAATATTTGTAATCCGAAGTCTGTCTTTTGAGTGTGGACTTTGGTTTTCATCAGAACTACCTGAGCAACAGGAAGCTCTTAGCTAGATGTTTAATGTAGTTTCACACTTAGAGAGTTTGCTACTTGGAAATCACCTTCCTTTTTCATTTTGGTTGCTCTGTCCTTGGGCACTTGAATTTAATTTTGGTTACTCACCCCCTTGGAAGTCAGAGCGGACAATAAAGGAGAATGACTTTGGACCAACTTCTGCAATCAGAGAGCTGTAGATCACAAAGATACCACGCAGCTGTTCTCTGCTTACAGGTCTGCCACAAAATTCTTACATAGGAAGTGTTAAGTATTTACTAGTGTCTCTGCACTCTATCCAGAAGAAGGTTTATATCCAAAAACTAAAGGCAGTCTGCACCACATCCACTAATTAAGCAAAATCTTTTCAAGTTCTGTCATTTAATAATTGACTTTCATGGAAACTGTAATTCCTGAGCCAAAATCATGGTGCAAAGCAGTTACAGATGCAATTACAATTGCTTTCGTGTAAATCAATGTTAGCATGACCCACTATTAAAAGGAGAAAAATATTGGGAGAGATGTATATTAATAGATGTGCATTAATAGTTCTACTCAAAGAGCTGTTCTTAATCTTTTCATTTCTATCTCAATTAGAAATTAGAGAAAGATGGAGATGGAAAATGGTAAGAGAAATAGCAAAGAATTGGCAATTTCCTTTCCAGAACCATCAACATTGATTTAGCCACAGAAATGGATAGTATGAATTTGCAAATATAACTACTAATAATAGACAAAGCAACACCACAGATGATAAGACAATTATAATTACTTTACTGTTAAATATTTGCCAGATAATAGGGAGCTTTCACCACCCTAGCGATACTGGACAAAATATCTGTGTGTAATTTGGTAAATACACATTTTTTTACAAAAGAAGCCTAACTTACTACCTACTGATTAGATTGTTACAAGGATTGATTATGGTGCAGGATAAAGATGTGTCAAGAGTGAAAAAAGAAAAAGGTCAAGAATGAGAATTTGGCCAATCAAAAGGAAAATGCAGACATGTGGGTGGAAGACATAAAATAAAGTGGGAAAGCCTTTTTCACAGAAGATTCACATATACCCTCATGCATGTTAAATACATATTTTCCTCTGGTTTTAGTTTAGGATTGAAAAGTTTCTGACTCTGATCAAGTAATCAGTGACTCAATATGGCTATAAGTACTGGACTAGGAACTTCAGACCAATGATATCAAACAAAGCCCTGTGTTTCTTGAGAGAGTACCAGCTTATTAAAGGGCCATATGCAAAACTGGGATAATGTTTTATCACCTTCTAGAATCACTACTGTCCTTGGGATTTGAAGGCTGATTCTTCTATGAAAATCGTCTCTGGATTCACATGCTAATGAGTTGACAAGGAAGCAGAAAAACTATATATGAAAATGAAAGTTTGATTTCTAGACAAAAAAGAAAAAAGGAAAAAATAGAAAAATCAGTATCAAATCTTCCATCTTGAAATTTAATTGCTAGCTTTGAGTCTTTTCTCCTTTTTTCCCTGCCTTCCTTCTTTTGAAACAAAAGAAAACTTAAAGCACAAAGGTTTTGCCAGCCCAGCAAGCAGATTCATGGCCCAGGTCCCTGAAATTGTTCCAGGTCCCTATTCTTCTTGAACATTAGCAAAGGCCAGACAGGGGACAGTCATTTCATGGAGTCTCAGATCTTTGCCATATTATTTACATTGTGTGGGAAAAGAGCCTGGTCCGATAAAGGATTCTTGTTAATTTATAATGATGATAATGTTTTCCATTCAGCCTTCAAGATGTACACAGATGGGCCCTGTGTTTCTTGATTTCCGCTCTGTGAGACATTGCTCTGGATTCCTGGTGCGAGATGTAGAAAGGAGATTTTTCATGCTTCTTATAGAAACTGAAGGACAATGACTCAGGAAGAGTCACTTACAGACTTGAGGGAATATTGGTGACTGCTTCATTGTTCTTTTCACAGCAGTCTAGAGGGCAAAAGTTTATCAGAAGGGGAGAAAAAAAACTGAGGGTTAAATGGAACTGAATAGAAATTCAAATATGCTTAAATAAAATTTTCTCTTGGGTTTTCATTCCAGTCTTTGATTTGCATTTTTATAAAAAAAAATTAAATGATGTTTTAAATGTGGCAGTCTTTTTGTATCCTTCATTTAATCACAAACCTTTGACTTTGGGCATTGTTAATAACATTAAATATTAGGCTTACAATGTTAGCTTAATAGTAAGTGGAAAGGATGGCTTTGTAATTGTATGATTTTTCTCACTCAAGCCTTTTCTTTTAATAAGTCCGTTTAAAAATTCAAGAGACAGTCTAATATTAGGGTACAGACTAGAGGAACTACTCATCCAAGAAAGAGGCATAGCCAGTACAAATCACATAAAATCTTGAAACAAATGAGTTCAACTAACTGAGCTTATCCTTGAAAATTACTGTAATGCCACCTAAAATGTGTGTTCATTAGCCATGCATTATCTTAGATATTCTAAATACTACACATCCGTTTTTAGATAACATTTGAAAATAAACCAAATAGAATTAAAAATCTCTGAGCCTCTATAAAACCTTTAACCCAAATAAATTTTAGACTATATTTGAAAATTAAAACTGTATTGGATTATTTCATTCAATTTAGCAATGTGTTATTAATAAGGGTCATCCAATTTTTTAGATTTTTTTATTTGATAAGTTCTAATTCCTTTTCCCTAATAAAATGGACTATATGAGCTTTCTCCTAAATATCTATGCAGCCACAGGGAGTGGGCCTAAAGTCATGGATCTTTCTAGTCAAAATAAAGGTGTTCCTTATTCAAATGGCTATCTTGAGAAACTGCTCAAAATTTAGAAATGATCACATAAAATTTATAGGAAGAGTGTTTAAGAATATTCAGATTTGTGTGCAATATTGTAGAGATAGAGGGATGGGAAAACTAAGTCAATATGAGTAAATTATATTTCCACAGTTATTCTCTTAGTAAAAAGAAGAAATATCTATATTTAGGTCCATTTATAATCAATATAAGTAGACATAAAATGAGTAGCACCATTTTGATTAGTTGTTATCAATCAATATCCACTTTCTCCTTTGACAATAGGATTGAGTTCAGGTTGGCAGATGTAGTTTGATATAAACAACATAATCTACAGTTAGTGTGGCCATTTGCTCAGATCTAATAGATGAGAGGTAGAAGTCATAGATATGACAGGCCTGAGATCTTCTCCCTAAAATTGATTTCTCCAAATGCTCCCAGACTTTGTGCTCTCTCATTGGGAAACAGAACAACTTAAGTTGCCACTGTAGATCCAGAAAACACAGACAGTCATGAGGGTTGGCAACATCTTACCAATTTGATCACAGGACAATTCCATCATTTTTAATGATTATTTTAGATTTTTTTGTGATAATATTTTAGCCTGCATCCAACTTAACACAATGTCTATTAGGAAGAATAAAATAATGGGAGTAATTATGAAAGATACTCAACCAATGGGAAATATGATTAGACTACCAAACCTTTCATAGTAAATTATATAAAGTTAATATGTGCCTATTTGACTCACAAAAAAAAGAAAGAAAATGACCATATATTATTGATGAATCTCTTTACAAAAGTTATTTTTTAAATCTAACTCTAATTGCCTTTGGTTGTTTATCAGCTACTAAAATTAAAAAATTGTCTTCTACCTTTTTTTCTTGTATTCATATTAACAGTTCTTGCTATTAGTATGGTAATTAATAGACTAGAAAAATAACAGAGTTACAACATTCCTCATGGTTATTATAGCTGCCTCATACCAAGTCCATGAGTGAAACATACCATGTCTTCACCTGTGTGGTGTTTTCAATTAAATTCAGTGGGTTTCCAGCATGTATGTAAAAGAAAATTAGAAACAATATTATATATTATCAATCTTTATCAACTAGGATTCATCGTCAAGTTTTCTTTAGGAAGCAACAACCACAAGGGTTTTTTTTTTTTGAAATTTACTCTGACATAAAAGGACGTAAGTAAACAATGACCCTTTTTCAGTTGTGCTGAAAAAAGTGACCCTTTTTGTTCTGAAAAAAGGAAAGACACCATGAGCATGAGTAGCAATAGCTTTGAGCTCAAAATAAGGAGGTGTCTATAACATAATAGATGACCTGGCATAATTACACAAATTTAAAACAGCCACATGCTGCCAAGCAAATGAAATGAACTAAACTGGATGTATACCTCAAATAAAGAATAAAGATAAATATGTATATTAAATATACTGTAAAGTTGAAAAGATTCCATTTATGCTATTTTTGTTAATATTTAGGCAAGTCATAAAGTTATATTTCCATAAAGGAGTAGGTTATTCTTGGCAAATGACTAAATTAAGGGGTAAAATAAAACTGTCTCCTAACATATATCTAGTGATATTTATCCTATCAAATTTCCCATCAAAACAATATTATAAGCTCATGTAAATAACATTGGATGACTTATGTCACAAACTGAAATATAAATTAGAGTATTTTCCCCTATTACAGTCCCTTCCTTGCTCTCATTGTATTGTTTAGAAGTTTATATAAGTTGTCAAATTAGCAAAACTGTTAGCAAATATTACAGTTCTGTTCTGTCTCTCAACATGAGTTTTGATCATTTAACTCATTTCTTCAGTTCTATAGAGGTTCAAAAGACTTTTGGCAACCTCATTAAATTATCTGTTATTTTCTTCTACAAATGTCATTTTCCTAATCTAGTAATTAATAAAAAACAAAGACTTTCTCCAGTGACTGCTGCTTGCTTTCTTATTATGCTATATTTCCATCACTTGCTATTTCTTACCCCCCAAAATGAGGTTATTATTATTAACAACTAGCATTTAATTAGGTTGTTTGATCTATGGTTAAACAAGTTTACTGATTTCCATTATCATACCTACAAAGATCATCCCAAATTTTCAATGAATATTGATGTCTTCATGTAATGACAAAGCCTTTTATTCTCTGTCTACTGAATCACTAGGCAGTGAACATAAGAAAACATATGACATACACTAAACAGCGATTTTTGATTTTTCATAGAAATTCAACTTTTAATGAAGAACTTAGTCAATACTTTATGTTGTGTAAATATAAATGTATCAGCAGAATAAATAAATTTTCTATTTAGAATTTAGATGCAAATGTCAATATAAGATTTATATTTAAGATCTAATTTCCATAAAATTCAGTTTTTCAATGAACAGTGCATTGTCAACAGAATTTCTGACCTAGCATATAAAGTCTTTCCTTCTTTAACTCAAATGTGCATTCTTTGGCAAATCCTTTCCCATATGTCATCCACGCTCACCACCACTAGCCATTACACAGGATAAAGTAAACATACCAAGTTCTGATTGTTAATTAAATACACCATCCTGGGTCATTCTTCTAAGGTGTCATACATGCTGTCCCACTTAACTAAAATCACCCCTCAGGCAATCAACGACTACTTTTAAAGACTGTCCAAACACCATTTCTTCTATTCACTCTTAATTCAAACACATTGAGAATCCCCTATAGGGTATAGGTTGTTTAGGCATTGGAGAGACAGTGGTGAACACGGTAGTCCCTACCCCTAGGGGACTTACATCTAGGGAAAGTAGCACAATTAATAAATTCATAACAAAAAAGATAATTATAAATCATGAAATCAGTAAAGGGAGTTACTGAATTAGTGTAAAAGAGGAGAAAGCAATGGGATGCATAATTTTAGAGAAGGACAAAGCAGAAGGGACATGTATAACTAGAGTATGAAACCATGAGCTAAGGTGACAGGAAATGCACTTTCATTCCCACACTTCTCATTCCCATTGCATCCAAGCTAATCTGTCAGTTAGCTTTTCCTTTCATAACAGTATCTGTTACGATATTACAATTTTCTGACTCCAACTCAACATTTGACTCTGTAAGGTCAATTACCATACTTACCTTACAACTTTATATATCCCATCACCTCTTAGGGTCAGGTTTATAGTATATTTGTTCAATATTTATTCAAGGTTAATGTTTATACCTATATTCTTGACATTAAACCCTTCTGGTGACTGCCAAGTACTCACTTCACTATTTTTTCACATTTATTTACAACTTTAAACTCTTCATTAACTCAATAAATAACCTTCTAATCTTTTAAAAAGAAACTTCCTTCAGAACATATCTCAAAATAATAAGGCCATATTTGAGAAGCCCTTAGCTCCATTGTGGAATGATAAAAAATATTTGCATATAATATTTCTTACAAAGGACTAATATTCCAGACCTACAGAGACTCAAACAACTCAACGGCCCAATTAAAAACTTGGCAGACAAACTAAATAGACATTTCTCCAAAGAAGACATGCAGATGGTCAACAGACACATAAAAAATAATGCTCATCACTTATCAGGGAAAAGTAAGTCAGCTTCACTTCTCAGATATCCAACTCTTCAGCACTGACAGTCTAAACTCAGGGGTCAATCAATATAGATTTTAATATTTGTCTTCTTTTATAATATAGGGCAGATGATTAAACCACTCTGTGCCTCAGCAGCCTCACTCATAACACAGGGTTAATACTAAGATCCAAGCCATAGGTTTGCCATAAGAACAAAATGAGCCATTCTTTATAGTTTCTGGCAAAGTTAGCGCATGTTGTCACCTTGCACGTCACACTCACAGTACAATCAGTCATCACACTTTCTGCAGTACTTCCTTGCTCTTAAAGTTATTTTCTTCCATTGCTTCCCTATCACCACTATCTCATTATTTCTCTTCTTTCCTGGTCCTTATATCTCAATTCTATGAATTCTTTGCCTCTAGTCTCTCCAAAAAGACAATGTTTATAAAGATTCTCTCTCCTTTCTTCCCTCTATATTTTATTCAAATCCATCAATTTCAATTATCATCTAAATACAAACAGACTCAGACCCTTCACCCTAACCCAGATTTTCTACATTTTAAACGTCTATGCATCACACCTTTCTCGTTGCTCCATCCAGCTTTTCAGTAAGCCCACCACTTCAACTCTTCTACCCTTGGAATTAATTTTGCAACTCCTCTTGATTCTCTGTCACAGGTACCAAATTCCATCTCACGTACTGGACTCAGAAATATCAGGTGACTTGACTCCTAGACTGATGTTCTCCTTCCCCTCTTCCTCTTAACCAGTCCTGCATCTCTGAACCACCCAGGTCCCTCAGAATGTCTGCTGTGTGTCCATTTGTTTTGCTGCACCTTGGGTCGGATGCCCATCATTCCCCATCTGTAGAAACCCCCCTCCCTGACTGCCAAGCCTGCAATTTCACAGACCCAATCCATCTGTACACAGCAGCCAACAAGATCTTTTTAAAACGCAAATCCGATCACACCACTGCCCTGCTTAAACCTCTGCAATGACTCCCCAAAGCCTTCGGGATGCGGTTCGAACTCCTCAGTTTAGTAGGAAGCCCTCTGCCTGAGCTAGATCAGTGCCCTTAACAGCTCCCTCCTCACCAATTTAGGAGGCTGCAAGTGCCTTATAAAAATCTGCTGCAGCTATGTTCCGGCTGCTCAGGAAATTCCTCCAAGCTCCACATCACACCCAGGTTGCAGTTTTGAACCTCTGCTCTCCTCTCAGTCTCTGATTTCCTTGAGTCTCCAATTTGAAAGCTGCCTGGTAACCTCCTTGGACTTCGGACCCACCTGATTTACAATGTCTCATTGTCTCCAAAGTACAGGCACTGTCATTCCCCCCTGGTGCTCTGCTACACACTGTGATCTGTGGGCAAAAGACATTCCAGATCCCATTCCTGATTCAGGCTCCCTTGACACTAACCCCAGATTCACTCAACATTCAATTTCTAGTTGGCCAGTTAGGGGCACTGGACTGTCTTCATAAACTCATGGATACTTGTGCTGAACTACAGGAACACTTGCTGTTTCCCAAATATGAATGGTGAGTGGTGGGAGACCAGCTTGTACTCCAGGCAATGGGACCAGGATGTGTGAAGGATCAAAAGTATAAAATAACAAAAACTGTTTGGGGAATAGCAAGTGTCCCTGCAGCTTAATACCCATAGTGTTAATGCATTGACCAACAGCTACTACATTCCTCCAGCCCCTTAAGCTAGCAAGAAGGGAAGATTCAACTCGTGAATGCCTTTGATGATGCCCATCCTGATCTTAGTTAGAAAATTCTTTTCTGTTCTCTATTCCTTACTAATTGAATCTAAAACATAGTGCCATTTTTTTTAATTTCCTTCTCTGGAGATCAGGAAAATATAAACAATTTTGTATCTCAGTGATTAGGATAGTGTTTACTTATTATAATGATGAATACATGATTTTTAATAAATGAACAAAGTAATTTCATAGTCCTGGAATAAACAGAATTAAATGCCATTCTGAAGGATTCTTGGATATAATAAGAATGCCACTTCACAATGATCTATAAATATTTGCGATTTTGAGTTAATATTATGACTTTTAAATAGGTATGTTCCAAAACATCTCTAAGAATCACAATACACATCTACTTTTAACTTAGACTTATAAGATATTGACTCCTTTCAAAATGAAATCAATGCCCATCAATTTCTTTCTCGAAAAGGCCTGTGTGATGAGCAGGGAGTCTCAGCAGAGTTTGCTCACGTGCAGAGTTATGTAGTGCATTTGATGTGGATAGATTCCCACCAGGGAATAAAATAAGATACCCTCATTCTTTCTCATTGTGCATTTGCAAGGCTTTTACAAAAGAACATTTGCATTGCAACTTTCTGAGCAACTAAACTCCTGTAGTGTTTTTAATTGTGCCATTTATACCTGACACTATTATCCCTATGACTTAACGTAATATTACTGAGCATAGATAGTTACTGGATATATTATTAAAACTGGTAAAGACAAATTGTGGAATACAGAATGTGGTTATTATTCTGCTTGATATTGCACAGTCTTAGTTCTAAGCCCAAACACATACACAACAGTCTCTAACTATATTTGAATAGTATGTGATATATAAATGTTACTAATAGTCAACATTTACTGAGTTTTCAATATGAACCAAGAACTGCTTTGAGAATGTTATGTACATTTTAACATTTAGACCTTTAAAAAAATCCTAAGAAACAGGTAATATAATTATCCCCTCTTTTCAGTTGAAAAAAGGAAAACAGAGAAAGATAAATAGCCTGAGGTCAGACAGCTAGTGAGTGATAAAACCAAAAACAGAAATTCAGGCAATTTAATTTCAGAGCTCTGTCTTTAATCTCTTTACTGTCTTGTCTTTGTACATATCATAGTGTAAAACAAAGATTTGCATGGCTTTACCATGAAAAGTAGTTTTTAAAATAACTCAAAATGTGTTCTGTTTCATAAATAGAACTACATGCTTACAAAGAAATTCAGTATAGCTCATGTATATGTATTTCCAGTGATAACTACTAATCTGTCTGTTCTCTCCCTATCAGTGTTTAACCTTACACTGCTGATTCATGGTAGAGATCCTAGTTTATAAAAGATTCTTAAATCCTAGTTTATAAAAGATTCTGTATGACCCAGAAATTGTCATACCTAGTTGCCAACATTTTCTGTGGTTTAAAGTAGTTAAGTAATTAACTAAGATCACATAGTTGGTAGTTGGCAAATCAGGATTCAAACCCTAGCCTGTATTCCTACAAAGATCAATGTTGTCATGGTGTTGAGTGCCTTTAACTGTAAGATCTCACAATGTTGTCATGGTGTTGAGTGCCTTTAACTGTAAGATCTCACAATTTTTTGTTGACTATATATTGGAGTTCACCAGACATTGTTGTGGATTTGCCATAGTCCTGTCTAACCTGGGAAATACACATTTTATTATTTCTTAGCTGCATGGTGATAAAGCACAAACACTGACAATTAATTATCCAGGTATTACCTATAGAAGCAAAATAAACATTATTTTGCTCCAAGTATGTTTTTACTCTCATTTTATTGCTTTTTTAATTGCTAATGGATATGCTATAAAGGACAGGATATTGAACTCTAAAGCTACTATGGAAGAAGGAATTGGGGGTTGACTAAGCTTCCTGATAACCCTTAAAAGCCTGCACATTTTTTTCCATGAGCAGTGCTGAGCATGATGTCAATTGAATAAATAAGTTTAACAGAACTCGAGAGAATCTTACTTGAAACTGATGATCCAGTAACTACTCATAGTATATGTTAAAAATAAGATTATATCTTGAAAAAAATCTCCAAAAGTACTCATCTTTTACTCTAGCATAAAACAAAATCCACATTTAATTATGAACAAAATGGTTCATATTTAGTGAAGTCACGACTAAAGAGAATAGAAAAGTATTTAAGATCTAATAAAACAACTCACCATAGTAGGTATCCTCTAAATATTTAGTCAATAAATGAGTGAGGTTTACATTTATTTCTACAAAATATGCTATATTGCACTACAGAAGGATGAGAAAATATATATTGCCATATATATTATATATAATTATAAAGTCTAGCTAAAATGATAGATGTTTGAAAAGTGACTATTCTAATATTATAAAATAATTTTCATCCATTTCAATTTAAGTGACTAATATAAATATAGACAGATTTAAAAACAGTCCGGCTGTTACTGGGTCAAATGTTAGATCCATATTTAATGTTTTGAGACTCTTCCATACTATTTTCCATAAGGACTTGACAATGACCATAGGGGTAAAGATGTGTCATTAGTCAAAATGTTCCCTTTTCTGCATATCTTACTCATCTCTTACAGACTAAAATTGATACAAATTAATTTTCTAATTCTGAACTTTTTAATTAAAACAACTTGGCCTGATTTCTAGATCTAAATGTATCTCCTTAAGTTGTCTTTTTGAACCATTTGCAATATCCGTCCTAAACAAAAAACTTAGTTTTTCTGGCTCTGATTCAGTCCTCTAAAATTTGCCCTCTATTTACTTGGGTCTTTTGGAAGTGTTGCAAATTTGTCTCCAATCTCTGAACAGATATGAATGAAATTGAAATTACATCTATTTGTGACTCTCATGTTTGTGCTCAGAACCAGATCTAATTTCTTTTCATAAAGAAAGATTACCAAATTAATTTCTTTTAGCACTCACTAAAATGGGGTTTATTTACAGATAATATAACATTATTCCCATTATTTTATTAAATAATAAAATCCTTATTAAAGTATAGATTACCACTTTCCTGGTAGAGTTAGAAAATGTTTTCTACAACCCCAAGCATTTTAGAGTGAACTAAAAGTTAAACTCCTTTTGGTATTCAAGAAATAGAGACTTGAGACACTTAGTTTATCCAAGGTGGCTAACCCAGTATAGGACTACCCTCAATTCTTACTCTTATGATCACCCACAGGACTTCTCAGATTATTCAAGTGAAAATTTGATCTTCAAAGCTTTTATGTTATGTTGAAAAGTCAACTATTTCTTTCATTCCTTCCATTATTGTATACTGATGTTATCTTCTTCAAATGAGAAATAGGAACAAATAAATATTAAAAATCATTATGTGCCATAAATATGGAGAAAAGTACAAGCTGTATATCTTGAGAAACTACATAGCAAATAGATGATAGTGTGATGAGCACCATAAAAACTGATGATAGACCCCAGAGATTAATAGATAGAAAATTCACCCACTATTACATTTTCAATACATATTACTTAACTCCTCAAAGTTTTTTATGCACACAAGCAAAAGAACCCTCAGCTTAAGGGCATCTATGAATTTTGAGTTGGACAAATATTTCAACTCAAAAAAGCAACATGTCAAATATTGTCCGACAAAGATATATACTACTTTACATTGCTTGAGAGATGTTTCATACAAGACAAAATAAAATTGTTATACTGTTTTCCTTAGGTCTCATACTCTTTATATTATTAGTATATAAAGACAAATTCCTCAAATAACTGAAAACTAAATATGTACCTGCCTAGCCTTATACAATAGCTATGTTTCACACAATTCAGAAATAGGCCATTTTTTTTGTAAATCATACTCTTCTTTTTAAATGCATTGTACATTTTTCTATCTATGGGGGCTCTGCTGTAATTCTTACAAAGAATGATTCAAAATAATCACCCTTTTTTACCTATAAAATTGCTAAAAGAAATAGCTCTATATCTGAGACAGACCCTCAGAGGTAGCCAGCAATGTAAAAAGTAGTAGTAAACTAAGACCTGATGCTCACTTAAAGGACTAGGGAAGCATGTTTAGCATTAACAGCTGACAAAAAACAACAGAGAGCTCCAGGGTCCAGCCTTGACTAATTAAGTCAAACCCTTGGGGCATAAGCATTGATAATATTAGTAGGAACAGTTCCTCTGCAGTGTAGCTAGCAAAGCTTGTAAGAAGTAGGTTCAAGAGAAAACACAAGGAAGAAATTAGAGATAGCAAATACAAAGAATTCTTTTGAGGAGTTTTGGTCTAAAGGGAATTAGAAGTGAAGTATTGGAAGTCGTTTGAATTGAGCTTCCATTTATTTTTTAAGATGGGAAATACTATAACACATCTATCTCTGTGTTGAGGCATGTGATCCAGTAGCAAAAAAAATATGTTCATATCATTGAGAGAAGCAGGGACAATTGCTGGTGTACAAGCAAGGGGGAGTGGATACAGAGGAAGAGGAAGAGAGATCAGTTTGCTTTGGAGAAAGGAAGTTCATGTCCAGGAGCAGAGAAAAGAGACTGCGCGCACAGATGCCAGGATAGGACGAATTCTGGTGGAAGAACTCTAGAGGATCCCACTGAGAGTCTTTGTGAAAGTAAGGTGACCCCCAGGGACTGAAATGATGTGAAATATAGATAAATAAATAAAAAAAAAAGAAATAACGTCATCAAGTGAGAGTGAGGACTAAGCATGGAATACCCCAGATGTGCAGACAGGGCAAATCTAAACTAATCATTCAATTAGATGGATGAAATTCCTAGTAGGGAAAAGTCACCACATCAGTCTGTTTGAATGACATCAGTGTCATTCAAAAGTGAAATGCTTTGTTCTCACATGCTCTGGTCTTAGTCCATACTGGTTTCTAATGGCCCTTACTTCTTCCAATAGCAGTGTGAAAGCATCTTCTAGTTCATTCTAGTCTTTCCAGAGATCAGTACAGCTTGCCACTCTCATTTGTAGAATATCTCTTTTATTTCAAAACTGAGAATTATTATTTGCTTGTTTCCAGTTTGCCAATTTTTCATCTTCAACTTTCTATAAAAATAAAATCACTGAAAATTATTCAGCAATGTCATTTCTGAACACTCTCGAGACCACTCCTGCAATTCTGTTGAATCAGTGCATTTGAACTCATTTAAAAACACTGGCTCCTCCTCTCCACCCTGATCATCATTCAGCATGTGAGAACTTCCTAACATAGTCTTACTGAGTTGGATTTTATTCTGTCAATGACCTGACAATTCTGACAATTGACCTGTTTTATATTGAATATAGTTCTGTATACCTACATTGTTTATTTTTGAATTCTTAAATTATCTGACAGTCTACAAACATTTCCAAGTGCTTGTAAAGATTAATCTACATGAATGTACTATCTGAGGTGACTTCTGAACTGCTGGAAAACGAAATATTTCAAAAATGGAGAATTACTTATGTTCAGGAGAAATAAAAGCAAATGTCATTTTCCTCCATCATCGTGGCATACCTTAATTCAGTCTTCTTTCTAGCTCTAAACTTACTTTATTGAACACTCAGAAATTCTAATTTATTCTCTCCAATTTATCTGAATATTTCTTCCAAAACCCAACTTTCACATAGCATTGTCTTGTCAGTGTTATGGTGATGTGAGAAATCATATTTGATCTTCCACAGGCCTTGGCTGGAGACCTGCTCTGGATTGTGTGTTACCTCATCCTTTTAGATTACACTTCTTCATCCCTGTGCAGTGAGGAGAGCGAGAGGAGTATTTGGAACAATAAAGTAAGACTGCACCTCCCAGTGCTTAGAACACACTAAGTGCTCAATAGTACATATTCTCTTCCTTTCTCTCTCCACTTCACAAATAGGCCCACTTTTACAAGAAGCAGCCAAATTTCTGAAAATAAATTATTTTCCCAGGTTGCTTTTATTTTTAATATCAAGGTAGTAGAAATAGGCTTATTTATTTATTTGAGAGATATTTAACATAATAACATTTTAATGAGTGAGTGAATAAAAAAACTATTTAAAAAACTGGTAAATGCAAACAATGTTTATTTATTTATGTATTTATTTGTTTTTGATTATATATATATATATACACAAACATGCACGTATATATTGTATCGATGTTTATCCCAATATATTCCCATCACCGTATCACCTGTGCACCTTCTTTATCTCTTGTGTCCTCCCCTGATTTTAGTCTCCTCCCCTCATTGATCTATGGTTCATTCTGTGGGCAGTTCTTAATTTTTCTTGTCTGGCAAACAATAATATTTACCATTTTCCTTGACAACTTTTTATATCCTACTCAATTCAAAGTGATTTTAGCACTCATATCAGACTCCAATATTATTTTAACTATTACATATTTTAAAATATGAACCTCCAAAACATGCAGATAAAAATATACAGAGAAATTGATAGACTATCATTTAGTATGTATACATTTAGATAGTATGTATACATTTTGATACATGCAAAGTTGTGGTTTTATACATAGGGCATCAATATGGTGATTTATTTAAGTATCCAAGGTTGCATATACATATTATACATGATTACTTTGGTGCAAAAATTCAGAACTACCAACAATAATAAAAGTCCATTAAGTTACAGGGTAAAACCTCAAGCCCTTAATTAGGAATTTAAAATATAGTTACAAAAAAGTACTTAAATTCTCTGGCTTCTATTTCTTTGCCTGTACGATAGCTTCTTTATGACAGAATGGTTTTATTTTAAAAAAGACAAAGTTTGTAAAATTCTGGCACATAGTAGGATCCCCATGCATTTATTGTATATTTATTGTTATTATTTTCACAAGTCTTATTTATTTCAGCAGTGCCAAACATTTCAAATAGCAACAATATATAAATGCCTGCTGAGCTGAATATCACTGTGATTTGATCTTGTTAATAGTAATGAGTAAATTGGCATGGTTGATGTTTTCAAATTTTAAAAGATACCATCCTTTAACTGAGTCTTATAACATCTGTGGTATGACTGTGAAAAGATTAATAAATAAGATACGCTTTAACTCACACTTCAAATAATATAGCTGTGTGAATTATGTTGCTAAAATAAGCCATTTGCAAGCACATGCAAAGATTTTTGCTGTGGTGCCCTCATAAGGGAGGTAAGAAAGGGAGGAGCACATCTGCAAATAAAGTACAGCTTCTAGAACATAGATCTTCATTTCATTTTTTCACGTTCTCTCTCATTGTGTCTACCTCTCCATATAATACCTCTTTATAATATAACTTCATGTAATATTTCCTATTAGTAATAGCAACATGTTTGCTATGTCCAAGTGTTTCGTATGCTTATATCATACATATTTGATAACTTTCAGAGGACTGCTGTTTTCAAAAATAACTTCAATAAAAAATCTGTAGCTTATACAAACTGTGAAAAGTGCTCAGTGTCAGCTAGCTAGTGATTGGTAGATTTTGTACTTGAACCCAAAGTTCTGAGTCCAGAATTGAGCTCTTGAGCTAGGAGTCAGTAAGCATGCTGTCAATATCTACATAAGGGAGGTATAAGTAACTTAATGGAAATACTTCAGGTAAACACTGCAAACAGAAATGAAAAAGAAAATGCCTCTTGTGTAAACCTTTAAAGAGAAAACTATAACTTACATCTAGTTACAAATGTGTTCTATTTGTTTATATAACCAGTCATAAAGCACATCTCTTCAACCAGAATTCTCTGTGAAAAACTTGTAATCAATTCTGCGTGACCTCAGAATTCAAAAAGAGATAATATACCAGTGTAAATGTTTTATGATGAAATTTGGGAAAGAGTATATATTCCCAAACCAATTTTTAACATAAAACCATACCTCAAAGTTTCAAAATCCACTGCAGAGATGTAAGTCTATAATTTAAAATACTGAAAGATAAAACACGCCACTAGGGTTTAGCTGAGTTCAAAGGTTACACCAAAAATCCATAGCCTATGAAACAATTATTGATAAAATGATGTGATATGAATCAGTACATCCATTATTAGAAAAATAAGTCTTTATAGTAGATAAAAAGGTACACATTCAAATCTATAGGATTTAAGGTTGAAATGCTTGAAAAAAATAAGCATGGATACTTTTATTGAATTCATATGTAAGCAGGATAAAAAGTGAAATGAAATGCTTGCTAAGGAAGTGAGCCTTTTATTTTGACTTTAAACTTACAAAGCATGGATATTTAAGTGACATCCAAGTAATATTTGAGCCTGTCTATTTGAGCGTGCAAATCAGTAAATTGTGTATATAATGAATGGACGATTTAGTGAGCACAATTGAAGTTTGTGTTTGCAATCCAAATCTGCATGCTTAATCATCAAACTTGTATTTCATTGTGAATAGGTTTACACACATATAAACTCTTAAGGTGTCATGTATATGTATTTTTCCACCTCTGGTGTCCATTTCTAGTACAAATAGTGTCTTTGTACTTTTGTAGGTATATATATATATATATATATATATATATATATATACATATATATATGTATGTATATGTATGTATGTATGTTTGTGTGTATATATATATATATATACTTTGAAGTTAATCATATATTCTATAGTATCATATACGCCATATATACCTCTTAAGCTGTTGGACAATGCATTTATTGTTTGTCAGTGTCTTTGGTTATAACACCCTACATCCTATCTGGGAGAAATACAGAGTATAGAAGAAGATATATTTTCTACCTCTGAAAAAACTGTCTACTTTTTCAGATAGTATCTCTAATACTATAAACATCTAAAACAAAAATTAAATTTTTTAAGGAAATTATATAAATAATAAATATACTTTCATGTTTTAACTTTTCAACTGAACTAAATTTTAAATGCATACTTTGAGTATTCATTTCCATTTGGGAGGAAGTACGCACAGATCATTTCAATCAATCATCAGGTTACAGAGGGGAAACTGAGACTCTATGAGGTTACATGCTTTTCAGAAACCACTGTTTTCTCACAACTTCTAGATATATCTCATAGAAAAGAAAAAGAATGATCTGTGGTTTGTTCATACAAAAGGTCTACCAAGGGTTTCAGCTCAACTTGTCCACCTGACTTGACTCCTCTTCCTCTTGACTAGATAATTCCATTCAGATGTCCCTCAGGCACTCAACAAAAAGTAACCTCTTTCTTCCCAAATCTAGTCATCTTCCTGACTTTCTCATACATATACCTGAGTCAATTACTCAAAAATAGGTTTTTCCCTGACTACTTTTTTTAATCATATAAATAATTTATTTATTTATATATGTATTTCACATCATTGTAATCCCCCGGGGTCACCCACCACTTAGCCTCCCTGGCCGCTCACACTGGTCTCCCTCCCTTGCTACTCTTACTTGATCATAAACAAAGTCTTTCCACTAATTCTTCACTTCATTTGTCCTACTTTTTGCACCATAAGTAGCCACCCACAATCCCAACTCTTTAAACATCACATCAGATCTACTGCAAAAGTAACCAACTTAGCTTGCTGCTTCACATCCTACTTCTCTAATTCACCACATACCTCATCATATGGTTTACTTAAAGGTGAGTCTTCATCATGCACTTGCATGTGTCCCTTGGCTAACATTTAAAATATAACCACAACAAATCAAATAATAAGCAGCAAAGTCCTAGTAGCTAGGGTGCCAGGAGTTGTGCTAAGAATGTCACTTCATATGTGACTCGCAATAATCAGATGAGAACTCATTCTCATTGACTCTTTTATAGATGAAGAAATTTAAGTTTCAAGTCTGACATTAATTGATCCAAGGTACATCATTGGTTGGTCTACTATTCACATATACAAAATGTAATTCTAGAGCTTTAAGTATCAAATGTTAATCTGAATGTATTTGGGAATGTTTCCTGTGAACCTCTGGTGGTAGAAGAGGAAGCTATTTGGAAAATGGCAGAGTAAGAGGTAAGGACATGGAAGAGAAAGAATTTTTACTCCTCTGGAGTTTTTTTTCTCCAAAAGAGGTAAATCAGAAAAGTCATGGAATGCTTTCTATAGCATTCATCTTTCACCTCTTTCTTTTCATTTAAATTGTGAATGGCTGCTAATATTTGGAATAGTAGAAGGAATTGGCATGTTTCCAATAGGACAGGGGTTTATTTGTGAATTATTTATGACATTTTATCATTAATAAATGGAAACATCCCAGCATGAGAAAAAAACAAGCCACTTTGTTGTCTCTTTTTGTGTGTGAAGAGACATTCAAATAGAATGAATTCCTTCTAGAATACATTTTGTCCACTACATTTGGTATTCAGCGAAGGATGGGACACAATTACTTTTAATTATGGACAGAAGGATAGATATAAAAGTCATATTTCCAAAATTCTGTTTGGAGATGTAATTTGTGTCAAAATCAAAGCCCATCACAGACTGAAAAATTTGGGGAAACTCAAAAGAAAAGTTAAAACAGTTGGTGGAAATATTTTATTTTCATATTGTTATACATATTTGACACCAGTCAAGGAGTGGGAACCTTTTTCATGTGACCTATAATGAGACATCAGTTGCTAAAAGTGTCCCTCTCCTTCTTCACAAGTTTATTTATCAAGACAGATTTAATACTGGAATGCTAAAATGTTCCCACTTGCTTGGCTTCCTTAATTGCAGGCATCAGAAACACATTCTGGTTAATTTAAACAGGGAGGGAATTTACTGAAGGGATCCTTAGGAGCTCAAAATGGTGGACGCTTCAGATCAGGTTCAGCATCCAATGGGAACAGACCAAAGTTGGTCATTAGAGGCCACAGGAGCTAATGAATGCCAACTCTCTTTTACGTTCCTTTAACTCTGAACTCAGAGGTCTTCCCCCCCAAAAAAAATTAAAAAGAAAGGTTATGGGTTCATCTGGAGAAAGTGTCTATATTATGGTAAGGAAATGCCCTTTCTCATAGTCCCAGAAAAACTGCAGTGCTGAGAGTGTTCACTATCAGGGCACTATTAGGAAAGGGTTGGTAGAAGCCAAAAATTCCACCGGTGAACTGATGTAACCGACATTGTAACAGAATTGTAATTTTATTGTTAATTTTCTCTTGAAAGGAATAAAGAAACTATAGATTACAGATTTGTTTTATTTTCAGCCCTCCTTTTATTTTTATTTTATTTTGGACTTTTTTATTATATTCTTATTTATTCTTTTATTATTTATGCTTCAGTAGTCAGCATGCTTCAGGTGTGGTATCATATATCCAAAGAGGTTTGAAATATACTTCTAACTCATAATCAGGGTTGTAAATTAATATTACCTATTTACCTATTGTGACAAAATAATAGGTATTGAATGAGTTTAACATGTAATTTTTTAAATACACAGAATTTTATATTTAGAAGGTGTGTTGAAGATTACCAAAGATAAGCTATTCATTTTATAGGTTAAATAAATAAGACCCAGAGAACTCAAGTGACTTGCTAGGGTCAAATAGCTGCTCATAACTAAAACAAATCTACTACCTAAAATGTAGAATTCATAGTAACAGCCACTGTTTTCTACTCCTTTTTGGATCTTGCCTTATCTGTTTGATTTAAACACTTGCTGTGTTTAATATAAGGTATTTTCTTGAATTTGCTTTTGATTCTATTTTCTACAATCTTATTAAGCATAATTTTATTTCCTCAACATGTAAGTTTTAAATTGCAGTATTTTATCAAATCAAGTTGTTTTTATTCCCGGGGAATACAGTCCCCCACTACCACAAATTATGCAGTTGAGTTTTCCATATTTGAGGAAATCGCAAGGGTCAGCACATCTGGAGTGCAATGGATAAGCCTCACCCTGGGAAAACCACCTTTGTATCTCCCCTACCAGGTAAGTACTTTAATTGTATGATGTACCACCAGAAAATCAAACAAAATGCTGGAATCACACTAGGACACAATGCTTTCTTACTACTTTGGATTTTTATTTTAAACTCAGTAAAAGAGCTCTTCCAGACTCATTTGCATATGGATCTCTGTCATGTATTATACTTGTTCATAAGTTAAAAGAAAAAAAATTATTTTTAATAGTTGCTTAAAAACTCCTGCTTATGGAAAGTCCAGCTTTCCTGACGCACATTTCATTTTATATTCCAGGTCTCAAGTGATGCATTATCAACTTTTATGCTCTCAAGAGTGTTGCGATACAGCATTTATAAAAACTGTCCCCAGACTGTTTTTCAAGCTTCCGGTACCCAATCTACATTCATATCTTTCTCCAAATAGCCCTGATGTTTTCTGACTGAAATGTCAAGAGGTTGCCATTATCCAGTCATACCATCAAGAAAAACAACTAAGTCCTAACATACAGACTCAATGACACCCTCCTTACAATGGCCACCTAGACAAAAGCAATACTAGAACTCCATTAAACAGGACATCATCATATTGCGTGCATTAGAAGCATATCAGTTAGCCATCTTAAAATGTGAATAAAATGCGTACATGAAAACCAATAAAAATATAGTAATTTGTTTATCTTATCTTTAAAATGAGCATGAAGAAATAACCTGTGATTCATTTTAAAATGTAAACCTTTATATACCATTCCATATTGATAAATGATACCTTCTTATGCAAGTAAACTGCCTCTGGTTCTCTCTAGCTGCATTCACTGGGTGGGTGAACAGATGTCTGTGCTTCGTCACTAGGTTGTGTCACAGGTGATATTGTAACACTGATACCAGATTCTGTATAACTAGATCAGAGGATGGATTTTTAATTTTCTGAGTTCAGAAAATGGAGTGATTCTCAAATTTCTTTTCTGGCCTCCAATCTTTTTTGCTGGGTCATGTTGGGAATTAGATTTTCTAGGAAAGTAAACTTAGACGAGTTTACACACACACACACACACACACACACACACAGTGCAAACTACCAGCTTCTTAAGAAACACAGAACATTGTCACTCAGTGTGGATCACAGTGCTGTAGCAGCCACAACACCTGGAGCTTGTTAGAAATGCAGACTCCCACTCACCTCAGAATGACAGAACCAAAACTTTCATTTCACCATGATCCACAGGGAGACACAATCACCCATGAAAGTAAGAGAGCACTGACCTAAAAATATGTGTTGTTCCATTAAAACTGAGTACCTGGTTCCCAGAAATTTGGATTGCTGTAACCATTTTTTGCCATAGTTGAGGTAAGTAACTATTAGGCTCTGAGGAACTTCCAGTCTTACTGCTAGTTCTTAGCAGAGTTGAGTTTCTATCTTAAGATATAAATAAGGAGAGAAAATGAAGGAGTGGTAAAGGGCACAAATCTTTACTAAAGTAGCTGAATTTTTAGTAGTAGATGAATAAAAAGATAGAGAAGTTGAAGTGAGAGAAAAACTCTCTACACTCAATCATCCATTCATTCTATTTTACCAAAATTAGTGTTTTCTATATGCTTTACATTTCATCTTTCTATCAAAAAATTACTCATCTTCTTACAGTATCTTTGTTCTTATAAAGTCTAAACCAAGGATTATTAAACAAGAGTTTAAAGAAGACCCCAGGGGAATCTGTAAAATTAAGGTTTTTTTTTTTTTAAGTGGGATATAGTTATATGCTCATTTTCATAGGGAAAATTTCCATGCTTTTATCACAATTTCAAAAGGGACTCCAATTAATCAATCAATCAATTAATATATAGGAACCACTAATACTTTGATCTATTTTAAAGTTACTGACATAAAGTTATTCATTGCAAAAATTATCCCATCCCATTTGAGAATGGCCTCATTATGAGACAGCTAATACCCCCAAACCCATTTTCCAGAAAAAAAAATTAAGATGGGGAAAAATCACTTCAGCTAACTAAAAGACAGCCTCTCTTAGCTACATAATCGTATTGACATCTCTTCATATTTTGCTGACCTCCTTCCCCTAATTCTCTGCAGCCATCATCTCTCATTTTATAGGATTGCTGCTGGCTATTCCTCTTTGGCCTTAGTGCATCTGTGATCCTCCTGAAGTGTGTCATTGATGCTAAAAGTCATATTGTTCTACAATCTGTCCTTCCCATTTTGCCTCTATTTCAAAATCTTACTCAAGCAACAGCAAAGGAAAGTCAGGGATGGCTTGGCTGAATATCATAATATACGCCATCCTCTCACCCTTAGTCCCAGGCCCACAAAGGGATGGTAGCCTTTAATGTCTTTGAAATCATCAAGAGAAATCAAAGAAACATCCTCTTATCCTATCTTTACAACAAGAAGCCCATTGATCAGCGTCGGTAAAGAGATAGCACATCAAGGGGAATGGCATTTAGAAAGTATGATTTGATCCATACAGCTGAGTGATTGTGACAAGCTCAAATCCCATCTGAGCTGAAGAATAAATCTATACCACTGGCAGCTCTGAAATATTATTCATGAAGCATAGGTAAGAAATCACCCCTAGTTGCCATTAATTATTTAACACATTCACGTTAAGTAACTTCACCTATGCAATGATTCATGTATAAGAATTGCACATTGAGAGAACAATTTGGCAATGGAAATTCAGTACCATCAGATAACGAGCATCAAAGACTGAACTCTAGTTTTTCTTATAAGTGACTGGAAAGTTGATCTCAAACACTTTGCCCCTCTGAAAATCAGTTTCTCTATCTGAAAAATGAAATAGTTACACACCTAGTAAAATAGTGGAAGTTCAGGACACTAATAACAACAAATATTGGCAAGAACATGGAGCAACAGGTACTCTCATTTATTACTGGTTGGGAATGCAAAATGGTACAGGCACTTTGAAGACAAATTTGGTTGTACTTACAAAGGTAAACATAATCTATCAATCCATTAATCATACTCCTTAGTATTTACCCAGAGGTTATGTGAAAGTTTGTGTGTTCACACACACACATGTATGTTTATAGCTATTTTTTTTTTTTGTAAACACCACTGCACTTGGACCAGCCTGTTTATAGCTATTTTACGCAAAATTGCCGAAACTTGGATGCAACCAATAGACCTTCAATGGATGACTGGATAAATAAACTTGGGTTCATCCAGACAACAAATTATTATTCATCACTAAAAAGAATAAACTATACTCATGAAAAGACATAAAGGAAACTTACTATTACTAAGTAAAAGAATTCCACTAGAGATTGCATGGCATATGAGTTCAACTGTGTAACACTCTGAAAGACAAAACTGTGAATACAATAGAGATCAGCAGTTACCAAGGGATCTGAATGATGGGAAGGAGAGGAATAAATAGGCAGAAGAAAGAGAATTGTTAGGGGACTGAAAGTACTTTATATTATATCATAACTATATTCACCTGTACTACATTTGTGAACACCCACAGAACATACAACAAAGAGTAAATCCTATGGATAATTATCATGTCCGAGTAGGTTATACTTGGTAGAGAAAACACAAAACAAAACTGGTGAGTGTGTTGATTAAGGGGGATGGTAAGCTTGTAGCTGGGCAAGGGGTATATGAGAAATCAAGGCAATTTTCCCCCAATTTTAATAAAAACCTATAGTTACTCCTAAAAAATAAACCTTTAAAAAAAAAGCCTTTGTTAGTTGCTCTCAATGGATACAAGTTAAAGTAGAAGTAAATATTTATTTGCATTCAAATTCAACTGTCATAGACCACCTCTTGACCTTGATCACATTATCCCAAGACTTCAAGCCTTGGTTTTTCTCATTTGTAAAATAAGGGCAATAATTGTTCTTAGGTGGTATATAAAGTTTGCAACATAATTTAATAATATGGTGAGAATTCCAAGGATATATTTCAGTTTCTGATTACTGAAAATATCTTCACTTTCTCTGAGAACTGTTCTACCCATTTGTGTTATTGTGAATAGCAACTAGGATATAAGTCAAATTACTTCAAACACTGTACATCTAAGGAAATAGGAGGATATATTATTCACATTAGTTCACCACTTTTATATCTTTAGATATGAAATGATAACAATCTCTATGATACATTTCTGTACAGATAGAAGGACATTTTCACATTACTTCACCACTATTACGGTTTTGGGTACTAAATAAAAAGCAATCCTTACTATAATCTTTTCATTTTAATATGAAGCTGAATTATTTAAACATGAAATTAATTTAAAAATTCCTAACTATGAAAAGAGTCTTGAGATGTTTTCTGTAGAGTAAATGATTTTTCAGGGCTTTTTGTAACCTTCCGCGGTTAGCCCCTATGATCAGCACTTGTCATATTGTACCCTCCCTATGATTGTGCATACCTGGCCCAGTGGGTACGTACATGTGTAAATAAATGGGCACACCTGAGACTAGGAGGCAGGAATAAAAGGGCTGCATTACCCTGGGGATGGGGGAGAAAATCACTAGGAGAAGGCAAAGGAGAATTCAAACTCAGAAACTCAAATGACTGTTAACTTTACTTCCCGTTTTCCCATTGTTCGTTATTAAAAAGTCTATGAAGATAATTGCAAGGGCTGACATTCTTTAGCTGCTAGAACTGATGATGAACCTAGCCAGATTGGGATAGTCGCAGTACAGTTTCTAAAAGTCAATTTCAAGGCCGGGCGCGGTGGCATGGACCTTTAATCCCAGTCTAAGAAGGGAGGCCGAGACTAGGAATTGCTTGAGTCCACAGGTTCGAAACCCGCCCAGAGCAACATAGCGAGACCTAGTTTCAAAAAATAGCTGGGCACTGTGGTGCGCACCTGTAATCCCAGCTACCTGGGAAGCTGAGGCTGGGGATCG